>WNWK01005126.1:0-126487 GCA_009830355.1 Cherax destructor | reverse complement strand
GGGCAAGACGCTACACCTCACAGTCACATCACACTAACAAAGAGGGCCTTTACACCTCACAGTAGCGTAACATCTCACGACTCTGTGAAGAGGAAAAACAGAAAGGACCTGAAACTCTTCCCAAGAGAGATTAGTCAATTTATAATTAAATTCTTCCCAAATTTTATTAATTATAAAAGAATCCAATTTATATAAACCAAGAAATATTCATATTATTTTCAAAACTGCTTATTATTTATGATTCTATTTATATTCCTCTCAACCATAATGACAATATACTGGTATGAATGCGTGGGTGTGGGTGGGTGGTCGCTCTCGCTTGTAAACACTAGCACACTGACGCTCCCTGGAGTGCGCGCTCAGCTGGGCTCCAGCGAACAGGTCCGGTACGAAGGCGTAAGACAATCAAACAACGGATGTCGATACAAATTTCTTACGTTATAAGTAACGGATATCGAATATAACGTAAGGTGATAACAACGTAAGTCGAGGTACCACTGTATATATATATGCAAAAGATCACAGTAATCAGGTGATATCAAAATATGCAAGACAACCACTATGAAAAATAGAGGAATTCCAAGCTTTCGTGACTACTCACATTATCAAGGAACTATAAAGGAAACATGACAAGAGGACTTATATAAGGGGCAAGACTACCCTCACAGTCACATCACACTAACAAAGACTACACCTCACAGTAGCATAACATCGCACGACTCTGTGAAGAGGAAAACAAGAAAGGACCTGAAACTCTTCCCAAGAATTAAGATTAGTCCAATTTATCATTAAATTCTTCCCAAATTTTATTAATTATAAAAGAATCCAATTTATATAAACCAAAAGAAATATTCATATTATTTTCAAAACTGCTTTTAATGAAACATGATTCTATTATATTCCTCTCAACCATGGACTTGCTTGATACAACTTTCTCAGCATTTTGAAAATCAATTGGATGGTTAAAATCTCTCACATGAGAAGAAAGTTGTATCAAGCAAGTCCATGGTTGAGAGGAATATAATAGAATCATGTTTCATTAAAAGCAGTTTTGAAAATAATATGAATATTTCTTTGGTTTATATAAATTGATTCTTTATAATTAATAAAATTTGGGAAGAATTTAATGATAAATTGGACTAATCTTAATTCTTGGGAAGAGTTTCAGGTCCTTTCTTGTTTTCCTCTTCCAGAGTCTGCGATGTTACGCTACTGTGAGGTGTAGTCTTTGTTAGTGTGATGTGACTGTGAGGTGTAGTCTTGCCTTATATAAGTCCTCTTGTCATGTTTCCTTTTATAGTTCCTTGATAATGTGAGTAGTCACGAAGCTTGGAATTCCTCTATTTTTCATAGTGGTTGTCTGCATATATATATATATATATATATATATATATATATATATATATAATATAAGTTACACAATCATGTTTAGTGGGAAATTTAAAATAGTGAGGTAGCAGTTATTAGAACTTACTTATTTACAGTGGACCCCGAGTTTCGTAAAAACTTCACTCCTGAAGTCTGCTCAAGTGCCATTACCGCACGAATTTACTCCCTTAAGGAAAAATTTCACGTAGGTTAGTCTATTTCAGACCCCCAAAAATACACTTCCACAAGAACTTACAAAATTATACTTACATAATTGCACGATTTCCGGGGTATTCGTTAACCGAGGGTCCACTGTACTTAATTCTATTCTGTCGACTGAGTACAAGAAACCGCCTATTCATCTGTTTCAACGACCCAATAAAGTGGTCAGAAATTGGCAATTTTGTCAATTTCACACAAATTTCAAAAGATGCCAATTTCAAAATAGGGTCCAGAATAAACAATGCAGACATTCCTGGCACTAAAATAACATTTTCTCTGTTCATTAGTCATGTCTCCAGGCCCCTCTTATATTACTCTTGCTTCCCAGAAGCCAGAGATCCATTACAGAATTTATGAACACTCCAATACAACCATCGACTTTAGTACCAGCACCTCAACCATTCACTTTTGCCGACAACCAACAACCATCCACCTCATCCCAGTAGGGCCACACCATGCATCTCCACTCTCTTCACAATCACTGACATACACCAGCAACCACAATTTAAGGTAAATAATATTATTTCTGTTGCAGTTGTAGTTTTAAACAACAAAAACAACATTCATTTTTATTTTTGTAAGATCTAGATGTCTAAAAAAAGTTTTTTTGGCCTTTGGGGGGTCCCAGAAACATAACCCTATTTCTTCCCTGTAAGTTCTTCAGTTTATATAACACGGATTTTTATTTAACACAGCATTTTCAGGAACATAACTACTGTATAATATGAAGGTCTACTGTACTTGTCATACTTACCTCGTCAGTCACGTTACCTTCTTGTACGTCAGAATGCTTTCTCTTAATATTGCAAAGTTCAAAGGCATCATCAGTCTTCTGGCCATGGTTGGCACTTTTACTGTTGCCAAACCTGAAATATTTCATAGCATGCATCTTAAGAAACAAACAATTGTTGTGCTAAAGATATATCTTAGGGGCTACCAACTTCGTTTTTTAAATTATTTATAGAGAATATACAAATTAGATGGAATAAAGATAAGCTTTATTGGGGAAATCTACAAATGATTTTACAGACAGTTGTATAAAGGTGTATAATGCTTTGATGGAATGTAGATGATGTAGGCATACAGTAGTAGTAGTTAACATTGTAAATCTAACCTAGGATAAGCCAGTACAGTTAAACAGTTTGAAACTTATCTTGGTTGAGCTCCATAATGTTTGTTTCTTATATAGGTACTGTAGGTGTGAGCCAATATCTCTCTCTCTCTAATCTCCATATGAGAGAGAGAGAGAAAGAAAGAGAAAGAGGGAAAGAAAAGAAAAAGAAAGAGAAAGATAGAAAGAAAGAGAAAGATAGAAAGAAAGAGAAAGATAGAAAGAGGGAAAGAAAGAGAGAGAGAGAGAACAAGAGAGAAAGAACAAGAGAGAGAAAGAGAGAGAAAGAAAGGGGGGAGGGGATTGATCAAATAGGCCAAACCATCCTAAAAAGTGAACTTTACCAAGGCCAAGGTCTAACGCCAACCTTTAATGGAAAAATAATCCTCCTCTCTCCTGCTTATCATAACCTCAGCCTCACTATCTCTATAAAAGCTCCTTCTTGCTATTAATAACCCACAATCTACTATTTTTTGGGGGCTAGAATGTATCAGATAAATTATACACCAGGGCAATCAAGCAACATGCTTGACTCACCGGCCCAGTAAACAGTTCCAATACTACTGACACCCGAGCACTGTGGAAAAAGTAACAAGTGCAGTATAATGTGATCCTTTATTGATAACATTTCACCTACATAGTGGGCTTTATCAGGTCACAAACAGATCAATTTGTGACTTGACAAAGCCCACTGTTGGTGAAACGTCAATAATGAATTGCATTATACTGCATTTGTGTTACTTCCATTGTGTTGGCATTTTATATTATTGCACACATATATTCCTCCACCTGAGCACTATCCAGTGAGTGTATATTTGGCTACAGTGGTTTGTCTAGGTTGGGTTGGGCCAGGTTAATTAGGTTAGGTTAGGCTGGTTTCAATAGGTAAATAAGAGTTCTTTTTTAAAGATTTTCTTTTAAACTATCATGCTTTCATGGTCAATGGCCAATATAATAGAGAAAATTAGTACAGTGGACCCCCAGTTTTTGTGATTTTTTCGTTCCAGAATGCTGTTCAAGTGCCATTACCAAACAAATTTATTCCCATAAGGAATAATGTAAATTAGACTTGTCCTTTTAGACACCCAAAAATACACTTACACAAGCACTTACAAAAATACACTTGCATAATTGTTCGAGTTTGGAGCATCACGAAC
The DNA here is from genome assembly GCA_009830355.1 of Cherax destructor. Classification (NCBI taxonomy): domain Eukaryota; kingdom Metazoa; phylum Arthropoda; class Malacostraca; order Decapoda; family Parastacidae; genus Cherax; species Cherax destructor. The sequence continues at coordinate 122,629 of WNWK01005126.1, read as the reverse complement.
ACAGGGGGTCCACTGTATTTTATTTGTAGCTGACACACTGGTAGATGCTGACACACTGGTAGACGCTGACACACTGGCAGACGCTGACACACTGGCAGCGCTGGCAGCTGACACACTGGCAGAGCTGACACACTGGCAGAGCGCTGACACACTGGCAGCGCGCCTGGACACACTGGCAGACGCTGACACACTGGCAGACGCTGACACACTGGCAGCGCTGACACACTGGTAGACGCTGACACACTGGCAGACGCTGACACACTGGCAGACGCTGACACACTGGCAGACGCTGACACACTGGCAGACGCTGACACACTGGCAGACGCTGACACACTGGCAGACGCTGACACACTGGCAGACGCTGACACACTGGCAGACGCTGACACACTGGCAGACGCTGACACACTGGCAGACGCTGACACACTGGCAGACGCTGACACACTGGCAGACGCTGACACACTGGCAGACGCTGACACACTGGCAGACGCTGACACACTGGCAGACGCTGACACACTGGTAGATGTTAAAACACTGGTAACTGCTGACACAATGGCAGATGCTGACACAATGGCAGATGCTGACACACTGGTAGACACTGACACACTGGAAGATGCTGACACACTGGTAGACACTGACACACTGGAAGATGCTGACACTGGAAGATGCTGACACACTGGAAGATGCTGACACACTGGAAGATGCTGACACACTGGAAGATGCTGACACACTGGTAGACACTGACACACTGGAAGATGCTGACACTGGAAGATGCTGACACACTGGAAGATGCTGACACACTGGAAGATGCTGACACACTGGAAGATGCTGACACACTGGTAGACACTGACACACTGGAAGATGCTGAAATAATAATACACTGGTAGATACTGACACACTGGTAGACGCTGACACACTGGTAGACGAATACTGTCCAGTTACCTATTATGGATCCCATCCCATCCCAGCCCTGTGGCCTGGTGGCAAAAGCTGTCGTTTCACATGGTGAGGGTCCGGGTTCGATTCCGAGCAAAGGGGTGGAAATATTGGGCGTGTTTCCTTACACCGGTTGTTTATGTTCACCCATCAGTAATAATAGGTACCTGGGTGTTAGTCAACTGGTGTGGGTCGCATCCCGGGACAAAATTGACCTAATTTGCCCAAAATGCTCTGCATAACAAGCAGCTTTCTATATACTAGTAGTATGTCATTGATGTCAGTTAGGCCTGTATACATTGTACATGTACTTGTAGACAAAGATTATTATTATATTAAAAAAAGGAACCCACTGGAAATAAACCACATTGACTGGCTTTACTGGGTTATCCTGGGTTACTATCCCTCTGGGGTTAGTAATGCGAGTACAATATCCTAGATGAAGGGTTCTTCACTGGCACTGTGGCACACAGCACCTTGAAGGGAGTACAAAAAAAAAAAAGTCATTGATGGTTGGGTACTTACGTTGCTTGGATGCAGTGTTCTGCGTGTGTCTCAATGTCAGAGTCAGGGAAGAAGGCACCACATATAGGACACTCCACGTTCATGGTTCTCCTCTACCAGGCAGGGCTGGCGTGTCACAACTAAACAGGACAATAAGAAACACTATCCTTAGCTAGCTCCAACTTGGCGCTGCTGAAGTTACTTTTGTTTGTTGGCTTTATAAGAGCCACTGACAGCTTAGGCCGTATCGAACCCGACTTCCCGATGTAGATTTTTAAGAGGAAGCTTTATTGCCCAAAGCTGGGTGATGAAGGAAAAAGGAACAAGCATTCTATTGTAAATAGAAACAGGAACTAGACGTTCCCAATTAGATCAGGTGGACCCATTCTCAACTTCCAGCAGAGCGGGACACCCACATCCACATCCCAGTCAGTGGCCAGGCTTCAAACGCCTTTTATTGTACAGCACACAAATCACTTCCTTTGCATACATACATAGAAAAAAAATTACAATAGTTTTGAGGGCACAAAGAAATATTGCCCAGTTCTGACCAGTAATTAGGAAGGAAACAAAGGTTCCCCAGAGGAAATAGAAAAGTTAGTTAGTTAGTTTGATATCTTTATTATGCACCCCATACCCATCCTGTGGGCGCGGAAATAGAAAAGAAAACCACCTTTCCAAATTAGTTCAAATGAATTCCCTATTTATGCCCAGGCTGATACACCCTACCCCAGGCAGCAACCCCTTCTCTCTTTTAGCTATGTAATTATTATTATAATTGTTATTATATAAATGGCTTACAAATCCAACCAGCCTATCAAGACTGACCATCTCAAATTACCTCTTCACGTCTCCACTCTCTCTACCAAGGGTCCCCAAACTCTATCTCATCAACCCCTTTATGAAGTACTGTATCTGGAGTATACCTGGAGAGAGTTCCAGGGGTCAACGCCCCCACGGCCCGGTCTGTAACCAGGCCTCATGTTGGATCAGAGCCTGATCAACCAGGCTGTTACTGCTGGCCGCATGCAGTCCAACGTACGAACCACAGCCTGGCTGGTCAGGTACCGACTTTAGGTGCCTGTCCAGTGCCTGCTTGAAGACAGCCAGGGGTTTGTTGGTAATCCCCCTGATGTATGCTGGGAGGCAGTTGAACAGTCTTGGGCCCCTGACACTTATTGTGTTGTCTCTCAACGTGCTAGTGGCACCCCTGCTTTTCATTGGGGGGATGTTACATCGTCTGCCGAGTCTTTTGCTTTCGTAGGGAGTGACTCTCGTGTGCAAGTTTGGTACTAATCCCTCGAGAATTTTCCACGTGTATATAATAATGTATCTCTCCCACCTGCGTTCCAGGGAGTACAGGTTTAGGAACTTCAAGCGTTCCCAGTAATTGAGGTGGTTTATCGCAGTTATGCGTGCCGTGAAGGTTCTCTGCACATTTTCAAGGTCAGCAATTTCACCCGCCTTGAAAGGTGCAGTTAGTGTGCAGCAATATTCCAGCCTAGATAGAACAAGCGACCTGAAACGTACAACTGAACATGAACGACTATAATCCTACACAAATGGTCCAAGTCGGAGCGAAACGTCGTGGTAAGCTGCTCTCTTCTATGTGCGGGTTATTTGTGTATTGTTCCAGTCACGGTATTGTGCCTTTTGTTATTTATGACAAGAATATATTACCACCTCGAACTGGAAGCTAAGACAGTGGTAGGCTCATCAGAGATAATAATAAAGTTAATTTCGACAAGTACATGTACAAGGTATACAGGCCTTGCTGATATTGACATACTATATACAGAAAGATGCTTGTTATGCAGAGTATTTCGGGCAAATTAGGTCAATTTTGTCCCCAGGATGCGACCCACACGAGTCGACTAACACCCAGGTACCCATTTTACTGATGAGAGGACAGCAGGTGTCTTAAGTAAACATGTCCTGATGTTTGCAGACGGATGTTACATCCAGCAAAAAGTCCCCATCACAGCAGCAAGCAATATAATATCATTTTCTGGGTGACCCCGTGGCCTGGCTGGCAAAGCTCTCGCTTCACACACGGAGGACCCGGGTTCGCTTATTCCCGGCGGGGTAGAAACATTTCGACACGTTTCCTTACACCTGTTGTCCTGTTCACCTAGCAGCAAATAGGTACCTGGGTGTTAGTTGACTGGTGTGGGTCGCATCCTGGGGGACAAGATTGAGGACCCCAATGGAAATAAGACAGTCCTCGATGACACACTGCCTTTCTTGGGTTATCCTGGGTGGCTAACCCTCCGGGGTTAAAAATCTGAACGAAATCTTATCTTATCCTTAAGCTTGAATTGTTACGTGGTTACCTTGGCAACCACCAACGACCACCCAACATCATACTTTAATAACATTTGAATTTTTATTTTAACTATTATTCTGTATTAAATTACACTATATTATTAATATTAAAAGAAAAATTCATACAGTAGACCCAAAATTTTTAAGCAATGAGGACTAAAGTGGCTTCTGGGGCCCCTCAGGGATTAGGGACTCTGAATTTAAGGGGGCACATAAGTACCCCTGTCTTCTAGTAACATGCTCATTTTTCCATTATAATCTACCGTGTCCATAATTACTATCGCATTTGCTTTGTCTGTTTCTTAATGTGAAGTCCAGGATCTTTCCTTAATTCATGGTATAACTTAACAAATCTCTGAGGACAATTGTATTGTAGAGATCTGAGGTTTGCTTAAAAGAAGCCCTCAGGAATCTCAGCAAAGAGTCTTTCCGGGCAATTTATACAACATATATGAGGTCCATCTTGAAGTACGCAACAGCAGTAAGCAACGCACACCTGAGAGAGCATGTTTATAAACTGAAGAAAATGCAGAAGTGTGCAACGAAACTTGTTCATGAATTGAGGGTTGTGAGCTATGATGAGAGGTTAATGGAAATTAATCTAATGACATTGAGAGATATGATAACATACAGAGTACTCAGGGAAACTGATAGAATAGACTGAGACAAGCTGTTTGAGAGGCGAGAAATGGAAACTGAGGATGGTCGAAGTCGGCCGACACTTCGTCGTAACCTCCTCTCCTCTATCCCTTCAAGGGAGGTTCCTTGACGCTGGTGAGGGGCTCTTGATCTAGGGAAGTGGATCTGTGCTTCAGTTCCCTGAATTAAATGACAGTGGGAAGTACAGTGCCTGCACTCTGAAGAAGGTGTGGAGGTGGGAAGTACAGTGCCTGCACTCTGAAGGAGGTGTGGAGGTGGAAAGTACAGTGCCTGCACTCTGAAGGAGGGGTGGAGGTGGGAAATACAGTGCCTGCAATCTGAAGGAGGGGTGGAGGTGGGAAGTACAGTGGAGAAGGAGGGGTGGAGGTGGGAAGTACAGTGCCTGCACTCTGAAGGAGGTGTGGAGGTGGGAAGTACAGTGTCTGCACTCTGAAGGAGGGGTGGAGGTGGGAAGTACAGTGCCTGCACTCTGAAGGAGGTGTGGAGGTGGGAAGTACAGTGCCTGTACTCTGAAGGAGGTGTGGAGGTGGGAAGTACAGTGCCTGCACTCTGAAGGAGGTGTGGAGGTGGGAAGTACAGTGCCTGTACTCTGAAGGAGGTGGGAAGTACAGTGCCTGTACTCTGAAGGAGGTGGGAAGTACAGTGCCTGAACTCTGAAGGAGGTGGGAAGTACAGTGCCTGAACTCTGAAGGAGGTGGGAAGTACAGTGCCTGTACTCTGAAGGAGGTGGGAAGTACAGTGCCTGAACTCTGAAGTAGGGGTGGAGATACGGTGCAGTTTTATAACTGTAGTGTCGGCACACCTCTGGCAAGACAATGATGGAGTGATTATGAAAGTGTTTCTTCGTTTTTGGGTCACCTGCCTCGGTGGGAAATGGCTGATGTGTTAAAAAAAATAAGTACTGTACATTTCAGCCTCACACAGGTTCTAACCAGCAGACAGTGGCTTTAATATATGGCCGTAATATACAGTACTTATAGGATGTTTTGTCTACTTTTAAGTTAGTTTACGCTACTGACTAGTGCTTTTTACATTAAGATTGGTTTGCTGCTTAGGTTTGAAGTCTATTGGATACCGAGGGTCATTAATCCGATTTACCTGTACCTGTAAAAATATATATATCCTACCTTCGATTAATATACTGTGGGGTTATTGTGATGAATTTCATGGAAGGAGATTAGTGCTATACACTCACATGTCAGTGTTGGTAATACCAGCAGTAATTCCCAAGCTCTGAATTCAGCGTGTGCGAGGAAGCAAATGTATGATGCACAGGTTTTCCCTAGAGGATGATGAGCGCAAAACATGTATTAGGTCAGATTATACCACTGAGATCAACTACATTATTTATGTAATAAGTGATAATCAGTTTAGCCGGGATGCCGGTGTTGGCTCAGACAAGCAGAATCGGTAATTGTAAAATTAGGATCCTGTGTACGCTATTAAGATTTATGTTTATGGTATAGTTGGTGTGTTATATTATGACGAGATAAGACATTCATGTAGAGGATAATATATCCACCTTATGTGAGGAGGGTCTTCCTATATTATGCACTAACTAGTGTAAGACAAACCAAGGGAATAATTCTTAGGACTGTACCTTAACTGCAACTTGAAGTTCAATACCTACATCCAGTACATAACAAAAGTCTCCAAATCAGTTGGTATCCTCTATAAGATACGTTACAATGTACCTCAAGCAGCACGAATTAATCTGTACCATTATCTAATCTATCCTGACCTCACCTATGGTATTTGTGCCTGGGGATCTACTATAGCAAATCACCTGAAGCCAATAACAACACAAAAATGACTGTACGGACGCTTACCCAGTCTCGTGCCAGACAACACACTCCCAAACTCTCCAGAAGTTTACTCAATATATATAATATTCAACCACACTATTGCGCACATACTATACAGTATACAGGACAATCAATACTGATATACAAGTAATCCTGCTCTGAAACTCTTCCTTGATAGCTGCAACAGAACTCACAGAAATAACACAAGACCCAAAAATCTCTCTGATATCCCCAGTGTCCGACTTGATCTGTCTAAAAACTAACTGCGCTTAAAAAGCCTTAAAATCCTGAACTCCTTGCCTGAAGATACTAATGTTTCCTATCTACAACCGCTTCAGAGCTATTGTTTAAAATCCCCTCATTACCTTGATGTGATCTCGACAGCAATATACTGTGATAAACAAAACCCGAACACTGCTTCATCCAGTTTTGTCCCTGTTCTTCTTAAAGCCTTCCTTCAACTCTTATATATTAGTATTAGCATCATATACTATCTCATATTTGTATAGTAATTTAAGTAACTAGTAGCACCCTGCTAAACTTGACAATATCTTATTGTGATTTTTATTATGAATTAACCGAGTAAATTTTAAGCATAGTATATGCTAAGTTTTTCCCAAGATGCTGTGCATTCTTTGGTAATTCAGTTTATTGTATGTCATGTGCAGTAATACTGAATCAACTCAGACCAACGTTGTTGCCAACGGTTACGAAGGTGGCTAGAGATTACAACAAAATAGTCTGAGAATGTTATACCTCTTTATGAAACAGGAAGGGTATGTACCGCTGATCACGCAGCAGAGTCTGCCTCCTCGTTGCCCTGAACAATCAACATGACCAGGGACCCAGCAGAAAACGATTTCTTTGTTTTTACTAGAAATGCGGCAAAAACAAAATTGCATACGAAGAACTAGGGGATGAGAATTAATATTTTTGATAGCTTGCAAAACATTAAAGGAGTCTGCGACTACCACAAATGCTGAGGTAGGCCTGGACGCAATACGAATAATTTCTATGAAAATTGCATACGTTCAGCTGTGAAAATGCTAGTCGTGTCTAATAACTGACCTCGCACAACACTTTCCGGAAACACTGCAGCAAACCCGACACCGTCAGAGGATTTAGATCCATCAGTGTAAACTGCAACGGCATGAGAATGAGACCGGAAGTGGTTAAGAAAAAGGGGAAGAGAAGCCACTGTAGGTATTTGAGCTTTCGCACACGGCAGTGGGGAAGAACAGACTCGAACTGTCGGAACCTCCCAAGGGAAAAAGAGAAAAGTTAAATACTAGATAAATATATGAAGGAGGCAACTGAAGAGAAGTCAAGAGCGAGTGAAAACGAAGAGAAAATGGACGGAGTAAACGGGCGGTGAACAAATAATGGACGTCTACTAATGTCCGTCACTATTCTGTATGTAGAAGGATAATGAAGGTCATGAGAGCGTAGAAAATAACGGAGGCAGTGGCCTCACGTCGATCGTTCAAGGATGGAACATATTTTTTTTTTTTTTTACATTTTATTAGGTTGTATCAAATATACATAAAACATGTGCAATAAATAAATGCACCAAGAATCACAACACTCATATTGCATTATTTATGTCAAAATAATATAATTAGATACCTATTTCCCCAATTCCCAGAATACTAATTGCCCCTTTCACCACCAACATAATACATTACATATCCACAGATACATGTGCCAAAACCCTATCTTACATACAATGATGTCTCCAAAATTACAACGGGATAAATATAGTGGAATACTTTTCATGTAGTACTCCCCTCCACAGGACCTTATACAACAAGGCCATGCTACTTCATATACATATTATTTCCTACTGCCCCATAGTCTCAAGATAACACTGTGATTCTGTTCACATAGTACAAGATAAGAGCGCACCACCACCTGCATTGCAATAATATCACTCTTACCCAACCTACATTCACACAAGGTACCCCAATATTCCACACATTAATACCTAAAGCGGTGTATCCATTCATACCCATCAATATCCACATTACAATTTATTAGTCCTTAAAATATACTCACAACTCTTACAATTAATAAAATGCATCAACAAACACCTACCACTCCCCCGGTATGCAACAGCACCATTTGTCATCTTCATCAACTATGTGCTGACAATCATATACATAGTACAATTTCCATTCTAATCCCACAGACAACAAGGTACCTAAAACATCTGGCTTAATATATAATAACATAGTAAACCCATCTCCACACAGAATACAATATTATTCCACGCCGTACCACCCATAGAGGCACACACCCTCCATGAGCACGTACATAAGATACATGAATAGTGGATCTCCTTCTACTGTACAATAAGTCTTGCCTTAGCCATCATTACATTGTACCCGGTACCACAGTTTACCACACATTATGGAATAAGTATTATATCCAAACATTCCTCATACAAACATACCTAATAAACTCTCACAGACCTATGCCCGATACCACAGGTATCACAGGTCCTGATTCATAATTAACACGTGAACACTACATACGAGAAGTCTTTACAGTGCTCAACAGTGTGCACCATGAAATAAACAAATACACCAACGTCAACATACATGAACCTCAAGCCGGTATATTGCTTCACCAATACCAGACCAAGTCCAACCATAAGTCCACGGAATTCTTCCATCAGGTTTCAGTATCTTAGACTTATGCAACAGATCCATTTCTAACATATATTAACACACATCACCCAATTTAACACCCAGCACAGGACAAAGGCAAACCCTTGCATTTCCCAATGACACCCCTCCCCCTGTAAAACCTCGCACTTCCCTTTCCTCACTTCCCCCCCCACACACATCCATACCATCCATACACAACTACCCCGAACACCCACCAGTCCTTCGTACCCCAAAGCAAAAGTCAACCGTCCCCCACCCACCCCTCCCCTATCAACACACAACACTAAAGAAACTCATCCATACGTACCTAAACAAGCGCAGAATCAAGACCCCTTAACCGCTGGAAACCCCAGCAATAAATCTGCCACCCTGAAAGTCCTATAGCCAGAACTAAAAACTTGAACCCAATCCCCCTATACACCTGCCTGTTTCTACACTTCGTTCTATACATTTCTGCCGCCAGAGCCCTAATTTGTTCCCCTATTCCCACCCCCGCAACCTCCACAACCCACACACAAAAACCACCAAACAATACAGGATACCCTTCCTATCCCTGCCATCCATTCCTCCCAAGTCCAGAAATAATGCCCTCAACAACTGTATCCCCCCAAATTTGCAAACCACGCCCCCCATCCACTCCCTCACCGGCCCCAAAGCTTCACAAAAATAAATAGCATGCAACACCGTTTCCAACATACCACACCTCTCACACATGCTATCCTGCACCAACCCCATATTAAATAACACTGCCTTAGAGGCAACCGCCCCATGTAAAAATCTATACATCTGTTCCCGGTCCCTTGCCCTTAACCTAAGCTCCCTAAATCCCCTCCAAATCCTAACCCAGTCATATACCGGAAAAACTGCCGCCCCTTCAACAACCCCTGCAACCCCTCCAAACCCCATCATCATTGTTACCCTCAACAATTGAGATTCCGCAATTACCAATAAATTCCTCACTAGATCTCGACAGTACTCCAAATCCTTCCCCCCCCACCACTCACCTACCTCCCGCATAACTCCCTCCACCCCCTTCTCCCCACCTCCCCCCAGACCCCCCTCCTGACTAAACATCGTTTCACATACAAACACACTAATCTTCGCTCCAACCATATTAAACCCAGACCTCCCAGCCCTACCTTGCTCCTAACAATGTCCTTCCACAACCAATGTCTCCCACCAGCCCAAATATACCTGAAAACCCTACGTTCCAACTCTTTCACGTCCACCTGCAACAAAGGGTATACTCCCGCAACATACAAGATTCTGCTATAGATCAACGGTGCAATTACCCTCTGCCGCAATGTCAAATCACCCGAACTCCAGACAGACATACATGATGTCGCCCTACGCACCACCTGTTCTGAATTCACACCTCGCGCCTGATTCCTATCCCTCATGTATGCAATTCCACATATAGTGATGCTATCTACCTCATTCCAACCAAACCCCTGACCCAACCTTCCCCCCACCCACGCCCTGATCTCCAGCAATTTCGACTTCGCCCCATTCACTCGCATTCCTGTTGCCGCGCAAAATATCCCTAAACACCTTCTAACTGTCTCGAAACCAATCACCATCCCTAAAAGCACTGTGGTATCGTCTACATAACCCACAATACCATCTATCCCCCCTCTACCCAACCCTACCACCCACTAATCTATAAAAAGGATCTTGCACGCAAGCAAAAAGAATCTGCGACAGGGGACAACCCTGTCGCATACCCCTGCCCATCCCCACCACCTCCCCAAGTCTACCATTCACTTGTACACGTACGCACGCACCCTAATCCATTCCACTACCTCCTCCCCAAATCCCTGTCTCCTCATTACCTCAAATAATACCTTCCTTTCTACACTATCATACGCCCCCTTCCAATCCAAAGCTAAGATACCCCCCCTTGAATTATCTAAAAAATCCTTTATCCTCTCATGCCCGCTAATCACTCCTCTGCTCGGTATCCCCCCTTGTCCTTCCGCAATCACATTTTCAATCACCTTTTTCAATCTGTTACCTAATATTTTTGCGAAAATTTTATAGTCTGTGTTCATCAATACCAGAGGTCTATAATTACTCAGCATATTACCTACCTTTCCTTTCTTTACCAATACCATCACTCCCATGCCCATCTCTTTCCCCATCTTTCTGTCTCTCTTCATTATATTCATCACCTCCACTACACAATCCTTTACACTATCCCAGTTTTCCCTATAAAACTCGTTCGCCAGTCCATCTATCCCAGGAGCTTTGCCTTTACTCAGCCCACTCACCACCTCCCATACTTCCTCTTCACTAATTACCCCCCACCTCCTCCCTCCAACCTCCCCAAAATCCCCCCATTTAGAATTGCGCAAGCATCCAAATCCACATCCACACTGCCCAAATACTTCGTAAACCACTTGTCTACATACACACCGATCGCCTCTGTACTCCTAATATTCATTCCCCGCACATAACCATCCAAACCCTCCTCTACTTCCACACATTCCACTGTCATCCTCTCCCTATGCAATCTACATTTACCTAACACATATTTGGACGGTTTATCCCCCACAACACATCATCTATACCCGCCTTCATCCTGCACGCCCCAAATCTCTCATTCTGTAGTTCTATCAACCTATTCTTCAAGTCGCGTATTTCCCCCGTAACCGCATGGTGCCCCCCTCACATAACAACTCTGTAACAGTCCTTCTATGTATTGTTGTAGCCCATATCTCCCATCCGCCTCCTCCTTGCCGCTACGTTGGTAAAACCTTCGAATTCGCGATTTCCCCACTGACACCCACCAACCCACCAGGTCTTCCGCCCGATGCCCCGTCTCCCATAACCTATTCCACCAACCCACAAACTCCACCCTTTTATCCCCACCCAATAACAACCTAACATTTAGTTTCCAATAACCCCTATACCACTTCGCTACTCCCAACCAGTCCACCTCCACTAACACCCCCCTGTGGTCAGAGAAACCCACATCCAAAGAACTAACCCTACCCACCACCACAGCCCCAGAAACATAAATCCTATCTAACCTAGCCCCATAACCTCTCCTAATAAAAGTAAGCTCCCCCATACCTCCAACTCCCACTACATCCCCCAACCCCGCACTTCGTAACAAATCCCTCAGTTTGATCAACACATACCCCCCTCTAGGCTCTACGTCCCTCTTCCGAATGACACAATTAAAATCTCCCCAACAAGTGTTACCCCAGGCAATCCCCTGAAAGCATAAATCATCACATCCCTAACAAAATCCGCCTTCACTCTCCTAGACTGTTCAGCCGGCATATATACTCCTAAGAAACAAACTCTCACCCCACCCCACTCTCCCTCTACCCGCCCCCCTCCACACTCCTCCCAGGCATATAATTTAAAAGGACTTGATTCTGCCACTGCTACCGCCACCCCACCCTTTAATTTTCCTGATGACCCCGCATACACCCTGTAACCAGCCAATCGTAACTCACTACCACACTTATAATTATGTTCTTGTAGAAAAGCCACTGTCACACCATACCTCCTCAATGTACATTCAACCCATGCCCTTTTAATCTCTGCTTTCAGGTCGTTGACATTTAATGTTAGACACTTGAATATAACTGCGAAGGTTTGCCCTTAGGCCGTGATGGAGGCTGCGAGATCGCCTTCCCCTTACTACCTGTCTTACGTACCTGCTTCCCACTCTTGATCTTTTCTCTATCATTTAAGACTCCCAGGTCCTTTCTTGCCACCTCCACCATCGACTTTTTACCTGTCCTCTGTGCTGGGATTAAATCCTCTTCACTATCTGTCACTGTGCCCGACCGCTTCCTCGATCCAGTCACCACATCCATACTATCCTCCCTCTCAACACTCTCCGGTTGATGTACCTCAACCGTGATCTGCACATACCAAAGCCTGCTGCTCAACACTGCTACTCACCATCTCATCCACCACACTCACTGCCTCATCTAAGTCTGCACATGCCTCCACACTGAGAACTGGTAGAGGGTCATTTAATATTTCTCTTAACACCTCCTCCAATGGTGTATCCTCTCCACTGCGCAGGTGCGATCCACAACCAGCAGGAACCTCCTGCGCAGACTCCATTGGCAACGTATGACATACCTCCTTCGACCCTTCAACAATTTCACTCCATAATTTATGTCCATTATCCTTAGCATCCACCTTATCCACCACATCCTTGTGTATTCGTACATCCTGTCCACGCCGCCCTGCATCAGCCCGTTGTCCCGTCCTGCGCATGCAATCAGCCGCTACATGCTCGTATGCACCACACAACCTGCAGGTTCTACGCTATCCCATATACGTGACATACACCTGTGTCCTGAATGCCGGCAGGATAACGTAAGATGGTATCGGCTGACGTAGCATCATCTTCAGAGAGTATGACCCCTCGAAGAGGCCCACCAGTGGTTCTTCACTCCACTTTCCTGCCATGGCAGCATGTACAATCCCGTAGTCACCAAATATTTCACTGAGATCGACAGGGCCCACTTCAAACGGTACATTCTTAACCCAAATCCACGTGTAAGTCTGCGATACGTCCTTCAGACGTACCTGTAGGCCAGAATGCACTGTATAGACCCTGTCCTGATGTTGGTCGACAAGCCTCTCATACACCTCGGCTGTTAAGAGTTTTACAAATACTCTATTAACACTGTTAAGTGCTACACCATACAATTCTTCTGTGGCCAATCCATAGACATTTCTTAATATATTCGGAAGTACCATAGCAACCGTAGCTGGGTGCAATACCCCAGTCACCATGTCTATACAGACAGTGTTTATTCTGCGTCTGCTCGCTGTCGCCATCTTCACTGAAAATCTAGTTGTTGTAGAGAACCGCTAGGTGGCAGCCCTGGGCACAGCACACCTGCACCCGACAAGAGCTGGGTGGCCAATGATGGATGGAACATTCGCCTCTGCATATAGGCTCTTGACAGGGTAGAAACGAAAGTCACCTAGACATAAACGTAATCCCTGATGATTGATGGGATCAAGTTTAGAAAGAGTTGCGGTCGCTATAGTCCAGTGTCGATAAAATTAGGGCTGACTGCAGTCGAAGGAGAGTTCAACGATCCGCCCCCCACGATAGATGAGCGAGGGTTTTAAGGAGGTTCAGCCGGCTATGGCAAGTTGCTTTCAGGGAGGCAATGTGAGGTTTCCAGGACAGTCGGGAATCAAACAGAAGGCCCAGAAATCTGACCGTATCACGTTCAGGGATACGGGAGCCATACAGATACAGTGGAGTACCCGAGACAACAGAACGTCTAGTGAAAATAATTTGGTACATTTTAGTGCCAGAAAATTTAAACCCCTAAGTAGTGGCCCACTGGAAAACATGGTTGACAGCATTCTGGAGTGAGGCTGCTACTAGGTCGGCGCCTGCACAAGCCATAGCGAAGTCATAATAATAATAGTAATAATTTTATTTCTACAAGTACGTACTTGTACAAGGTATACAGGCCTAGTTACCAAGTAGGGGCATATCAGTTAAAAACCCTTGGGAGCTTTAAAAATAGATTAAATAAATATACGAATGAGAGGGGCTAGATTTGAGAAGGACCTGCCAAGTAAAGGTCTGCTGAAGTGTTGCTCCAGTCTTGTATCCCTTAACACAAGGCAAAATAGAATTATTTCCCACTATGCATAATTCTGCAGCAGCTGCACGAGGCACAGAACTGTTGTTCCTATGATCACAGCAGCAGAATAGCTGATGTCTGTACCGCCTCCACGAACTGTAAACAATGACAAAAATTTATTAATGAAGGATGAATTTGTATATATATATATATATATATATATATATATATATATATATATATATATATATATATATATATATATATTAATTAATGAGTCAAATACGTTACTTTAACATTCATTTTTTCTTCAAGAAATTCTCTTTCAGAAGTACTGTATAACCAGGGAATTCCTTTAATTATTTATGTGGAGAAGTGCTAACCCCCAGGGCTCATATTAGGCGCCTGAGGAATCGGAGATAATCAGGTTTGATCCAAGGGAAGGACCTTCATTTCCCTGGATCAAGAGCCCTTCGCTAGCATCAAGGTAGCCTCGTCAAATAGATCAGAACAGAGTTCATGGGAGGTGCCTTGAGGCCGGTGTAGGGCTCTTGATCCAAGGAACTGAATCTATTCTCACCATCCTTGGATCGATCCCTGATTGCCTCCCTTTCATCCATGGCCTGTACGGGTTTAGCGCTCCCCCATGATCTTTACTTAACATAAAATATAAAAGTTTTAGGCATCAACACAAATGTTACGGTGTTAAGACAGCTGAGGGCTGAGCTGAGGGCTGGGAGCTGAGGCTGAGAGCTGAGAGCCGAGGGCTGAGCTGAGGGCTGGGAGCTGAGGCTGAGAGCCGAGGGTTGAATGCTGGGAGCTGAGAGCTGAGGACAGAGCTGAGAGTGTACTAACCACACTTGAGATCCACGGTGGTAACATTAGGGTTGTTATCGTTGTACCAAGTTATGGTATTGTTGTTACAGTCCAGCAACACGGAACTCTCGTTCCTCAAGGAACGATAACCAGAGGAACAAAACACACGCACCTGCGTCATACAATTATTATTATTTAGTTATTATTCTCAGAAGATTCACAAAAAAAGTGTGAGGGGCCAAATACCAACCATCCTCGTAATCAGTATTTCAATGTCAGTATTTCAGTGTCAGTATTTGACAGTGTCAGTGTATCAGTGCCATTATATGTGTCTGGGACAGTTGTGTGTGTGACTGACATTAGCCATGTGTCTGACTGGAGTGCGGTGAGTGGACGGCAGTAGAGTAATACTCCACTACGAGTCTTGCAGAGTAATTATTGCACAAATTATTGCAAAATTCACATTTTAAATACTAGATGTATAATTTAGTTACTTTAAGCCATTTTGTTGAGACGTTTCGTCCCCCAGGGACTATCATTAAAGTCCCTGGTGAGCGAAAAGTCTTTTCAATAAAAGGCCATAAATCCTATGTTGTATTTTATTAATATTAATTCCTTCTCTACAATTAAAGTAATAAAATATATGGAAATTGTTGCCATGACAAGACTAAATTCTGAAATCCAAACTAACCACGTAGCACAGGCTAAGCTTTCCAAAAAAATGTACTTGTTGTATATAAGAACCTGCATAATAATCAGTAGAAAGTTTTCCATGGTGAGGGAACTGGGATAAACCCGGACCACAAGAAAAAACTTATCGTCTGTTTCTGAAATAAATAAATGTACCCTTGATCAGCTCAAGTTGGATCATTCCATGTAAGAACATAAAAAATGAGGTACACTGCAACAGGCCTATTGGCCCATACTGGGCAAGTCTTTCTCAAATCCAACCTACTAACAAAAATATCCCAAGTCTGAATTAACACAGAACCTCACGATTTTAAGTTATTTTTTTTACCCAAGCATTATTAAAAATATCACACATCGAAATATTTTATTCTAGTCAATGATATTTACAATACTTGAACGTTTTGAAAATGTGACCTTTTTTTTTTTTTTTTTTTTTTTTTTACATTTCAAAAACAGAACAAGTGACCATGTGAATGCAGTTCAGTGGACAACAAGTCGTCAGCAATATTCTAAATCCATGAAAAATTCATTTTCAAATATTAATGATGACATACCTGGGTAGACTGAGGATAACATACCTGGGTAGGCTGAGTATAACATACCTAAGTAGGCTGAATATAACATTCCTGGGTAGGCTGAGGATAACATACCTGGGTAGGCTGAGGATAACATACCTGGGTAGGCTGAGGATAACATACCTGGGTAGGCTGAGTATAACATACCTGGGTAGGCTGAGTATAACATACCTGGGTAGACTGAGTATAACATACCTGGGTAGGCTGAGGATAACATACCTGGGTAGGCTGAGGATAACATACCTGGGTAGACTGAGGATAACATACCTGGGTAGACTGAGTATAACATACCTGGGTAGGCTGAGTATAACATACCTGGGTAGACTGAGTATAACATACCTGGGTAGGCTGAGGATAACATACCTGGGTAGACTGAGTATAACATACCTGGGTAGGCTGAGGATAACATACCTGGGTAGGCTGAGTATAACATACCTGGGTAGGCTGAGTATAACATACCTGGGTAGACTGAGTACAACATACCTGGGTAGGCTGAGGATAACATACCTGGGTAGACTGAGTATAACATACCTTGGTAGGCTGAGTATAACATACCTGGGTAGGCTGAGTATAACATACCTGGGTAGGCTGAGTATAACATACCTGGGTAGGCTGAGGATAACATACCTGGGTAGGCTGAGTATAACATACCTGGGTAGGCTGAGTATAACATACCTGGGTAGGCTGAGGATAACATACCTGGGTAGGCTGAGGATAACATACCTGGGTAGGCTGAAATATACATTCCTGGGTAGGCTGAGGATAACATACCTGGGTAGGCTGAGTATAACATACCTGGGTAGGCTGAGGATAACATACCTGGGTAGACTGAGTATAACATACCTGGGTAGGCTGAGTATAACATACCTGGGTAGGCTGAGGATAACATACCTGGGTAGGCTGAGTATAACATACCTGGGTAGACTGAGTATAACATACCTGGGTAGATTGAGGATAACATACCTGGGTAGGCTGAGTATAACATACCTGGGTAGGCTGAGTATAACATACCTGGCTAGATTGAGGATAACATACCTGGGTAGGCTGAGTATAACATACCTGGGTAGGCTGAGTATAACATACCTGGGTAGACTGAGTATAACATACCTGGGTAGGCTGAGTATAACATACCTGGGTAGGCTGAGTATAACATACCTGGGTAGACTGAGTGTAACATACCTGGGTAGACTGAGTATAAAGTTCCTGGGTAGGCTGAGTATAACATACCTGGGTAGGCTGAGTATAACATACCTGGGTAGGCTGAGTATAACATACCTGGGTAGGCTGAGGATAACATACCTGGGTAGGCTGAGTATAACATACCTGGGTAGGCTGAGTATAACATACCTGGGTAGGCTGAGGATAACATACCTGGGTAGGCTGAGGATAACATACCTGGGTAGGCTGAAAATAACATTCCTGGGTAGGCTGAGGATAACATACCTGGGTAGGCTGAGTATAACATACCTGGGTAGACTGAGTATAACATACCTGGGTAGATGAGTATAACCATACCTGGGTAGGCTGAGATAACATACCTGGGTAGACTGAGTATAACATACCTGGGTAGACTGAGTATAACATACCTGGGTAGATTGAGGATAACATACCTGGGTAGGCTGAGTACACCATACCTGGGTAGGCTGAGTATAACATACCTGGGTAGATTGAGGATAACATACCTGGGTAGGCTGAGTATAACATACCTGGGTAGGCTGAGTATAACATACCTGGGTAGACTGAGTATAACATACCTGGGTAGGCTGAGTATAACATACCTGGGTAGGCTGAGTATAACATACCTGGGTAGACTGAGTGTAACATACCTGGGTAGACTGAGTATAAAGTTCATGGGTAGGCTGAGTATAACATACCTGAGTAGGCTGAGTATAACATACCTGGGTAGGCTGAGTATAACATACCTGGGTAGGCTGAGTATAACATACCTGGGTAGGCTGAGTATAACATACCTGGGTAGACTGAGTATAACATACCTGGGTAGGCTGAGTATAACATACCTGGGTAGGCTGAGTATAACATACCTGGGTAGGCTGAGTATAACATACCTGGGAAGACTGAGTATAACATACCTGGGTAGGCTGAGGATAACATACCTAGGTAGGCTGAGTATAACATACCTGGGTAGGCTGAGTATAACATACCTGGGTAGGCTGAGGATAACATACCTAGGTAGGCTGAGTATAACATACCTGGGTAGGCTGAAAATAACATTCCTGGGTAGGCTGAGTATAACATACCTGGGTAGGCTGAACATAACATTCCTGGGTAGGCTGAGGATAACATACCTGGATAGGCTGTGTATAACATACCTGGGTAGGCTGAGGATAACATACCTGGGTAGGCTGAAAATAACATACCTGGGAAGGCTGAGTATAACATACCTGGGTAGGCTGAGTATAACATACCTGGGTAGGCTGAGTATAACATACCTGGGTAGGCTGAAAATAACATTCCTGGGTAGGCTGAGGATAACATACCTGGGTAGGCTGAGTATAACATACCTGGGTAGGATGAGGATAACATACCTGGGTAGGCTGAAAATAACATAGCTGGGTAGGCTGAGTATAACATACCTGGGTAGGCTGAGTATAACATACCTGGGTAGGCTGAGTATAACATACCTGGGTAGGCTGAAAATAACATTCCTGGGTAGACTGAGTATAACATACCTGGGTAGGCTGAGGATAACATACCTGGGTAGGCTGAGTATAACATACCTGGGTAGGCTGAGTATAACATACCTGGGTAGGCTGAGGATAACATACCTAGGTAGGCTGAGTATAACATACCTGGGTAGGCTGAGTATAACATACCTGGTAGGCTGAGATAACGACATACACTGGGTAGGCTGAGGATAACATACCTGGGTAGGCTGAGATAACATACCTGGGTAGGCTGAGTATAACATACCTGGGTAGGCTGAGTATAACATACCTGGGTAGGCTGAGTAACATACCTGGGTAGGCTGAGTATAACATACCTGGGTAGGCTGAGTATAACATACCTGGGTAGGCTGAGAGTATAACATACCTGGGTAGGCTGAGGATAACATACCTGGGTAGGCTGAGTATAACATACCTAGGTAGGCTGAGTATAACATACCTGGGTAGGCTGAGGTATAACATACCTGGGTAGGCTGAAAAATCCTGGGTAGGCTGAGTATAACATACCTGGGTAGGCTGAGGATAACATACCTGGGTAGGCTGAGATAACATACCTGGGTAGGCTGAAGATAACATACCTGGGTAGGCTGAGGATAACATACCTGAGTAGACTGAGAATAACATACCTGGGTAGGCTGAGTATAACATACCTGGGTAGGCTGAGGATAACATACCTGGGTAGGCTGAGTATAACCTGGTACATCTACCTGGGTAGGCTGAGTATAACATACCTGGGTAGGCTGAGTATAACATACCTAGGTAGGCTGAGTATAACATACCTGGGTAGGCTGAGTATAACATACCTGGGTAGGCTGAGTATAACATACCTGGGTAGGCTGAGTATAACATACCTGGGTAGGCTGAGTATAACATACCTGGGTAGGCTGAGTATAACATACCTGGGTAGGCTGAGTATAACATACCCTGGAAAGGTAGGCTGAGTATAACATACCTGGGTAGGCTGAGTATAACATACCTGGGTAGGCTGAGTATAACATACCTGGGTAGGCTGAGGATAACATACCTGGGTAGGCTGAGTATAACATACCTGGGTAGGCTGAGTATAACATACCTGGGTAGGCTGAGTATAACATACCTGGGTAGGCTGAGTATAACATACCTGGGTAGGCTGAGTATAACATACCTGGGTAGGCTGAGGATAACATACCTGGGTAGGCTGAGTATAACATTCCTGGGTAGGCTGAGGATAACATACCTGGGTAGGCTGAGGATAACATACCTGGGTAGGCTGAGGATAACATACCTGGGTAGGCTGAGTATAACATACCTGGGTAGGCTGAGTATAACATACCTGGGTAGGCTGAAAATAACATTCCTGGGTAGGCTGAGTATAACATACCTGGGTAGGCTGAAAATAACATACCTGGGTAGGCTGAGGATAACATATCTGGGTAGGCTGAGTATAACATACCTGGGTAGGCTGAGGATAACATACCTGGGTATGCTGAGTATAACATACCTGGGTAGGCTGAAAATAACATACCTGGGTAGGCTGAGTATAACATACCTGGGTAGGCTGAGGATAACATACCTGGGTAGACTGAGTATAACATACCTGGGTAGGCTGAGGATAACATACCTGGGTAGGCTGACTATAACATACCTGGATAGGCTGAGTATAACATACCTGGGTAGGCTGAGTATAACATACCTGGGTAGGCTGAGGATAACATACCTGGGTAGACTGAGTATGACATACCTGGGTAGGCTGAGCATAACATACCTGGGTAGACTGATTATAACATACCTAGGTAGGCTGAGTATAACATACCTGGGTAGGCTGACTATAACATACCTGGGTAGGCTGAGTATAACATACCTGGGTAGACTGAGTATAACATACCTGGGTAGGCTGAGGATAACATACCTGGGTAGGCTGAGTATAACATACCTGGGTAGACTGAGTATAACATACCTGGGTAGGCTGAGGATAACATACCTGGGTAGACTGAGTATAACATACCTGGGTAGGCTGAGTATAACATACCTGGGTAGGCTGAGTATAACATACCTAGGTAGGCTGAGTATAACATACCTGGGTAGGCTGAGTATAACATACCTGGGTAGGCTGAGTATAACATACCTGGGTAGGCTGAGTATAACATACCTGGGTAGGCTGAGGATAACATACCTGGACAGGCTGAGGATAACATACCTGGGCAGGCTGAGGATAACATACCTGGGTAGGCTGAGGATAACATACCTGGGTAGGCTGATGATAACATACCTGGGTAGACTGAGGATAACATACCTGGGTAGACTGAGGATAACATACCTGGGTAGGCTGAGGATAACATACCTGGGTAGGCTGAGGATAACATACCTGGGTAGGCTGAGGATAACATACCTGGGTAGGCTGAGGATAACATACCTGGGTAGGCTGAGGATAACATACCTGGGTAGGCTGAGTATAACATACCTGGGTAGGCTGAGGATAACATACCTGCGTAGGCTGAGTATAACATACCTGGGTAGGCTGAGTATAACATACCTGGGGAACCTGAGGGTCGGGGATGTACTCGTTGCGACAGGCCAACCTGCCAGTCTCATAAACATGCTCCTGGTTAGGTATCTCATACAGGGGAGTGCATCCCGGGTAGTTGTCCCCTGAGGAAGACAAATGGCGTTATTTAACCTTATATATAAACAAGTTTTGTTATTTAACCATATATATTTGTAAGAGACTAGCCTTGCCACAGATACCAGGAAACATATCTCCTAAACATACAAAAAGATGAATGAGGTGCATAATACGAGTAACAGCTGTTATCTTACATAGGGTCGAGTAATGAATTACTCAGGTCAGTCACTGTAAAATCAGATCGGGGCGTTAATAACCACGGCTCATATATACTACTATCAGTATTACACCAAGTTTGTGCAACCATAACCATTAAGAAAATAAATAAATAAATATCCTGTGTCATTGCTCCATGTCACGTGTCTTCATATAGAACGATCAGCGTCGACGCCAGAAGTCCTAGAGGGGAGGTCTCTGGGGTTGGTGTATGGGGAAGGGGGCTAGGAGACTTGTTTTGAAAATTATTATTTAACTATTTTAACTGAGAGGCTTTGGGGGACAGGGCTTTTTTAGGGGGAGCTGAAACTCCTGTCTCCCCTTCCCCAGGGCACCGCCCCTGGGAATGAGCAAGGCAAGGGTCAACAATTACTGTAACCAATAATTGCAAATATTTAACCATGCAGATATTTAGCCTGGTGACAGACCGGGCCACGGGGGCGTTGACCCCCGAAACCCTCTCCAGGTATACTTTTATTTCCTTTCTTAATAACTATTCTTCATGAAAGACTGTAGTAGTTTTTTCTCCAGTACAATGGAAGCTACGAAGAATTAATCAATAAATGCAGAGGAGGAGAGGAGAGGAGAGGAGAGGAGAGGAGAGGAGAGGAGAGGAGAGGAGAGGAGAGGAGAGGTTGGTAACTCACAGCTGGGGTTGACGTTCTCGACGGAGGCAAGAGCAATGTAGGTGCCGTCTGACTTAGTAACACCAACAGAGACGAGAAATACTGCATCATATGGAACATTCTGGTCAATCTGTGGAAGAACAGCAAATAAAACACTAACAAACTACAAGTGTAATACACTTTAAAGGCACCCACGAACTCTGCAACCAATAAAACTTTTTTAAACAAACCCTAGCAGTACGTTAAAATTATTATATTCAGAGGGAAGGGTTAAACCCGCTGGGGTCATACAGCGCGCGTCCTTCAAATTTGTTAAAATGCGCGTCATAAAACATTATCGAAATTTCGATATATACCCAAAGTTACCTACTAGACAAAGCCACTAGTTTTTTATTAATTATCGTCAGGTCATAGTACGGAAATACAAGTTAGGTTAACTTTATAACTGTTAACCTGTAAATTCAACGGGGTTCAATGAACTGCATTTTTTGGCTTCCCAGTACTGAAGGACTCTGTGTCCCGTAGCTAGATCGCTAGTACACTCATCTCAGACATTGAGGTCTGTGGTTCGATTCCCGGTACGGGTGGAGACATTAGGACGTGTTTCCTTAAAACACCTGTTGTCCGTGTTCTCACCTAACAGTAAAATAGGTACCTGGGTGTTAGTCGACTGGTGTGGGTCGCATCCTGGGACAAAATTGACTTAATTTGTCCGAAATGCTCTGCATAATGAAGTTCAATAAAATAATTTTCAATTACTCAGCTACGGAAAACTCGAGAAAATAAAAACTGGATCGGAATATAAAACAGATTCCATCCACAACAGTATTTGCCGCAACACTGAGGATTTTGAACATATTTGCTTTTTCTGGGCATAGCTCTCCCACTGCCTCCGTTACACACTCTTTGATCAGACCTCCAGCGGTGTATGGCTTTCCTCTGTTAACTAACGCATAAGCTACTTCGTAACTGGCCCTGGTTAAAGCTTCATTTTCAGTTCTCCTGCGTAAAAAAAAAAAAACTTGTTGGGAAAGCAACCTGCTTTGTATTTATTCAGTTTTTTTCTCGAACGCTGTGTTCCTGTGACTTGGGAATAACTTAGTTTATGTTTGGTCTCACAATGTCGACATACATTGTACTGCTTCATTGTACTGCTTCAAAACGTCTTTCAGCTTGTGAAAGACGTACTTTACGCCCCATTCTTCATTAAACAGCGGCACTCACTCTACACTGTTTTTTTTCTTTTTCCTTCCATAACTGAAGGGTATATCTAAAAAAAAGGAAAAGATTTTAACTAAAACTTGAACAGATTTTGACAAACTGTTACAAACAACAAAATCCTTAACTTTAAGTTACTGAAAATGAGTTTTTTTTAGTTTTCTATTTATAAATATTTCATATTGCTGGGGGCAGCATAAAGTATTGTGGTGGGCCGCAGTGTGGACCCCTGATCTAGTGACATCCAGCACAGCACTGCCAGCGGCTGCCACATGACAACAGGGCTGGACAGTGAACCCTGTCTTCTCGTAATATCCCCACTGAACGAGGGTAATATCCCCACTGAACGAGGGTAATATCCCCACTGAACGAGGGTAATATCCCCACTGAACGAGGGTAATATCCCCACTGAACGAGGGTAATATCCCCACTGAACGAGGGTAATATCCCCACTGAACGAGGGTAATATCCCCACTGAACGAGAGTAATATCCCCACTGAACGAGAGTAATATCCCCACTGAACGAGGGTAATATCCCACTGAACGAGGGTAATATCCCCACTGAACGAGGGTAATATCCCCACTGAACGAGAGTAATATCCCCACTGAACGAGAGTAATATCCCCACTGAACGAGGGTAATATCCCCACTGAACGAGGGTAATATCACCACTGAACGAGGGTAATATCCCCACTGAACGAGAGTAATATCCCCACTGAACGAGGGTAATATCCCCACTGAACGAGGGTAATATCCCCACTGAACGAGTAATATCCCACTGAACGAGGGTAATATCCCACTGAACGAGGGTAATATCCCCACTGAACGAGGGTAATATCCCCACTGAACGAGGGTAATATCCCCACTGAACGAGGTAATATCCCCACTGAACGAGGGTAATATCCCCACTGAACGAGGGTAATATCCCACTGAACGAGGGTAATATCCCCACTGAACGAGGTAATATCCCCACTGAACGAGGGTAATATCCCCACTGAACGAGGGTAATATCCCCACTGAACGAGGGTAATATCCCCACTGAACGAGAGTAATATCCCCACTGAACGAGGTAATATCCCCACTGAACGAGGGTAATATCCCCACTGAACGAGGTAATATCCCCACTGAACGAGGGTAATATCCCCACTGAACGAGGGTAATATCCCACTGAACGAGGGTAATATCCCCACTGAACGAGGGTAATATCCCCACTGCAACGAGAGTAATATCCCCACTGAACGAGGGTATTCCACAAGGGGAATATCCCCACTGAACAGAGGGTAATATCCCCACTGAACGAGGGGTAATATCCCACTGAACGAGGGTAATATCCCCACTGAACGAGGGTAATATCCCCACTGAACGAGGGTAATATCCCCACTGAACGAGGGTAATATCCCCACTGAACGAGGATCGGTAATATCCCCACTCAACGAACGAGGGTAATATCCCCACTGAACGAGGGTAATATCCCACTGAACGAGGGTAATATCCCCACTGAACGAGGGTAATATCCCCACTGAACGAGGGTAATATCCCCACTGAACGAGGGTAATATCCCCACGAACGGGGAATACACTGAACGAGGGTAATATCCCCACTGAACGAGGGTAATATCCCCACTAAGAGGGGAACGGGTTATCCCATTCGAGAGAATATCCCCACTGAACGAGAGGTAATATCCCCACTGAACGAGTAATATCCCTGAACGAGGTAACTTATCCCCATGAACGAGAGTAATATCCCACTGAACGAGGGTAATATCCCACTGAACGAGAGTAATATCCCCACTGAACGAGGGTAATATCCCCACTGAACGAGAGTAATATCCCCACTGAACGAGAGTAATATCCCCACTGAACGAGGGTAATATCCCCACTGAACGAGAGTAATATCCCCACTGAACGAGGTAATATCCCACGAACGAGAGTAATATCCCCACTGAACGAGGGAATATACTGACGGTAATATCCCCACTGAACGAGGGTAATATCCTCCACTAAGAGAGCTAATATCCACTAACGAGAGTAACTATGCCCCACAGAACGAGGGAAGCTCTACACTCTATAAAGGGAACTTATTGTCCATCAAAGTAAACATATTGCTCCATCTCAAGGAGAGGGGAATTCTTATTGCTCCATTCAAGGAGAGGGGAACTTATTGCTCCATTCAAGGAGAGGGGAACTTACTGCTCCATTCAAGGAGAGGGGAACTTATTGCTCCATTCAAGGAGAGGGGAACTTATTGCTCCCTTCAAGGAGAGGGGAACTTATTGCTCCCTTCAAGGAGAGGGGAACTTATTGCTCCCTTCAAGGAGAGGGGAACTTATTGCTCCCTTCAAGGAGAGGTGAACTTATTGCTCCCTGGAAGGAGGGGGACTTACTGCTCCCTGGAAGGAGGGGGACTTACTGCTCCCTGGAAAGGAGGGAATGATAACTTACCGCTTCCTCGAAGGGAGGGAATAACTTACCGCTTCCTCGAAGGGAGGGAATAACTTACCGCTTCCTGGAAGGGAGGGAATAACTTACCGCTTCCTGGAAGGGAGGGAATAACTTACCGCTTCCTGGAAGGGAGGGAATAACTTACCGCTTCCTGGAAGGGAGGGAATAACTTACCGCTTCCTGGAAGGGAGGGAATAACTTACCGCTTCCTGGAAGGGAGGGAATAACTTACCGCTTCCTGGAAGGGAGGGAATAACTTACCGCTTCCTGGAAGGGAGGGAATAACTTACCGCTTCCTGGAAGGGAGGGAATAACTTACCGCTTCCTGGAAGGGAGGGAATAACTTACCGCTTCCTGGAAGGGAGGGAATAACTTACCGCTTCCTGGAAGGGAGGGAATAACTTACCGCTTCCTGGAAGGGAGGGAATAACTTACCGCTTCCTGGAAGGGAGGGAATAACTTACCGCTTCCTGGAAGGGAGGGAATAACTTACCGCTTCCTGGAAGGAGGAATAACTACCTCTTCCTGGAAGGGAGGGAATAACTTACCGCTTCCTGGAAGGGAGGGAATAACTTACCGCTTCCTGGAAGGAGGGAATAACTTACCGCTTCCTGGAAGGGAGGGAATAACTTACCGCTTCCTGGAAGGGAGGGAATAACTTATCGCTTCCTGGAAGGGAGGGAATAACTTACCGCTTCCTGGAAGGGAGGGAATAACTTACCTCTTCCTGGAAGGGAGGGAATAACTTACCGCTTCCTGGAAGGGAGGGAATAACTTACCTCTTCCTGGAAGGGAGGGATTAACTTACTGCTCCCTGGAAGGAGGGACAAGGGATGATAACTTGTATAAGTAACGTAATACTATCAGTTTGTTTCTTGCATAATTTTCTTAAAGTTAAAAGCAAAATTTGAAGTTTTCGCCACATCTAAAAATCCAGAGCATCTTAAATGTATAATAATCTGTCTAAGCGAGATGCATTTTTTGTAAAATAATACAGTATAACCTGTAAAATTAGATCTAGAACTATGGCCAGTGTCAGCACCCACCTTGAAGACTACGCCACTGTAAGAATAACTAACAGACTTGTTTGGGTTGACAGTTCTAACCCACTGGGCTTTGGAGACCTTGCTGACATAGCCTTCAATTCCCTCAGAATATAAGCCAGCTTGGACAGTAGGCTCCGGAAACACAGCAAAAAAGCTGACGGAGGTGTTGATTGAACACTGCGACTGGTTATAAGATTCTATGGCACTTATAGAATCCTCTGTCGTATCTGTGAAAAAAAACACTATTACTGGCTCATCATTTCACTTAGTTTCAATTTGTCATTGTGCAAGCAATTAAAAAGTCTACATTATAATTTTTAACTCCATTTTACATCAGATTTACAGACATTTTGACTTTTAAATATTACCTGGGTGATGATTCCTATTGTAACTGCCGGTTTTTTTTTCTTCCAATAAGGTTTTCATGTGGGATCTTAAGAATGTTCCTTTAGATCGGCAGATCTTAGAAGAAAGTTCGGATTGTTATTAGGCAGTGTGCTAGGTGCTAATTTACCAGTTTTATAAACGCAAGGAAAACAATGATTTTTATTGCATCATCAACTTAAAACTAACATTAGGGTACCTTACTTAAGGTAGTTTGATTGTTAATGGGGTGTGTAAGTTCCAGTTTTTAAATTTTATTCCTAAAATGGTTTAAGATAACTTAAATAGTTCTTCCGAATAGCTTCAAACTTTATCAGCTGATACATCTGTCTTAAAGGAAGATTCAATATAGAGTTAGACTAAGTTCAAATTTGCCAATATACTAATATAAATAATAAATAAGGAATAATTGCTTTCTCCGCGATAACTCTTCTAATAGGCGTCAAACTTTCAGTACTGATTTATTTTGTTCAAAAGAAAGTTCGATTTATTTTTGCGATATGTAGGTTAAAGTTTGCTAATTTTATTAAATAAATTGGGATATTTTTTGTGTTAACTGGAGAATGCTTTTTCCGATCGGCTTCAAACGTTCACTGCTGATGTAGCAGACTTAGAGAACAAGTCGGATTAGTTTGGGGATGCGTAGCTGTCAATTTTATTAAAGATATTGGGTTATATGAATGTCTCCTCCGATCGACTTCAAACTGTTAAGACTGACGTATCCGGGATGTAAATAAGGCGCTGCTGACAGTTCTGAAGAAGAGACACTAGTCAGAAGAAGGTTGTATTGTGTCAACATTTCCATCTGACCTGATGAAAGATGAAGGTCTGGAAGCAGTGTGTCAGAGAGGTTGCTGCACTGCTTTTTCCTGATGCAGGTATTAGTTATATGATGACCCGCAGCTGGAGCTTTTAATCATCTGACCGACGCCTTCCACTAGTTTACCAGTCCTTTAAAAATTATGGTTGTAACGATTAGAACCATTTATTTTAGAGATAATTTTATTGGAACGTTCAGGATCTTACTGAAACCTGTAGTTGACATTTTACCTAAATTTTATTTCAACTCTTTAATGTGGTAGCTGTGTTAGGCTTCCTCATGTCAGTGTTCTGTTGAGTGTGGCGCCCTTCATATAACCTGAGACCTGTGTATTTCAACACGCATAAAAGGTCTAGTTAATGTACCTCAGAACCCTCAAGATCAGACACCTAGGAGCAGTCTTTGATCCTGTTAAGTCGTCAGAGCTGGCACCTACGCCAGTAGACATGTCAGCAGAAATCGACTATAGAGGTGCTGGATGCTCCAAGGGCTAGAGTGAGACTGAGAATGCGATCTCGATGAATGAATCGACTAGTGACGATGTAGCAAGTGACAGCGTCGCCGGAGAGGCAACGCTGCGTTGAAACGTACAACTATTCGTGGTTGTATCAACGTATACTTTGGAAGAGATACCGCAAATACATAACTCTATGTGCACGAGTGCCAGGAACTCTCCCTGCCTGAATAATTACGGACATATTAGAGAGTGCGCGAGTAGCAGAACATTGTATTCTCCACGTCGCTCATTCATGTTCAAACCAATATTAAGGAGAGCCGAAACAAAGATACAAGGTTGAAATGTTAACCAATGCTATCTCCGCTAAGCGAGGTATCGCTAGTGTTGTCTGCACTGTGGACATTATCCACGGATATAGTTCACAAGTTGCACTTGTGGACGAGTGATGGCCAAGTCAGGTGGCGTCCATCGTGGCCAAAGTGATGAAAGAAGTGAAGACTTCCAATGTCATATCTTCAATCAAGCCATCGATACTTGCTTCATCGACGTAGTAACATCAAGGGCTCCCACTACAATGAGCCAGGTAAGTTCTATTTCTCCCAATATCAGCCTAATGATATCACTGCAGTGCCTAGGGTTAGGTGTTAGGGGAGTAGGGGTAACCGTCGAAGCCGTCATGAAAGGGCCATCTCCCAGACACAGGTAAGAGATGTAGTCTCACCTAGTATCACCTGCACATACTGTAATGATATGTCAGGAGGGCTTGTTAATTATTGTAACCCGCTCTGTTACAGCCCAGCGGGAACTAAGGAGCGAAGGAGACCCCCAGAACTGTGGCTGCTGGGGTTCTGAGCTGTTAAAGGAAAGATGATTATCCCAAGACCAACAGTGGTCTTTTTATATTGCATTCACTCTTATACTACAAATTAAAATCCCAAATCCGGTTTATCGAACCAAATAAAAGTCACAAAGTAGTCCGATGGAACCAGATAAAGACCACAAAGTGGTCCGATCGAACCTGATGGTCTTAAAAAGTAAGACCACAGATTGGTCCTTCGAAAATGATAAATGACCCAAGGTCTTATGAAATAAAGGACCCAAGGAAGACTAGTCAAATGGTCCTCCATACTGTGCTCATTATAATCACTAATTAAAGCTAATTAGAGGGCGAGACAAAGTCTCAAATAATTATCTCTCGTAGCTATAAGAAAGCATAACATATATTTATATTTAAGCTTTCATATTCAATGTGTCAGTGAAAATTTATGGTTGCTCATGTTATATCTTCCAAATGTATGATTCAGCAGTATAGGCCCGTTATTAATGTGGTATTGCAAGCTGTTGTGTCCAGCGTGAGGTCAAGAGTTAAGTCGTATGAGAACCTATATTCTCTACATTTTCCTTATTTATCGTAATCTGTTAATTAAGTAAAATGTAATCAGTGTAATTTAGAGGAAATACTCTGATAAGGAAAATGTACTACACATATGGAAATGTCACCGTATATATTTAAATATATGTGTATAATATAATCGTTGAGGAGAGGCATCGAAAATGGCGGAACGTAAACGTTAACTAACGAGTTATGCAGAATTTAATCTTGGGTTATTGAGGCCGACAGAAAGAGTATCGACAAAAATTGGGGACCATGAAATGAGTGAATATAACGAGTATCTGGAAGGGTTCAGATATATTGTGAAATGGTCATAATAAGGCTGACAAGGAAGATAATACTGGATGCAGTGATGTTGACCACCGTGTGTACTACAATAATTTATGTATGCCTACTGGTGTGAATTAAAACTCACAACAGGTAAGGTATCTACTTATTGGCCAATATTAGTTGCCTGCCTATAAGGGGGGTGTTAGGATAAATCACCAAGACCATAAATTGAAAAGATATATTTATAATGAAATTGAACCACTAATTAGTGTACAATTGTTAATGCACAAGAAATTACTTGAGTGAAATCGCATAGTTTTTAAGATTATTATACAGTCCACAACATAATTGCCAGTGTTACTGGCTTAAATTTTCATAATATTTAGGAACCATATATTTCTAATGTAAGGTCCCGGAAGTGTGAGTTGGGGAGCTGAATCGGTGGACACTGGAGGGTGGACTGTTGTGACACATTGTCACTAAGTCCCACGTGTCTCCGAGGTACATCAATATCAGTGAGTATAATCTCCCCAGTCATGTGAGTGAAAGGTTAATTCAAGATTGTACTTGTAAAAATTCAACCACATTATTTCTCACACTGTCTCAAGGCAGGTTTTACAATCTTAATTTCAGTTTCTATGAACACAATAATTCATACTGAGAGCCTAGCAGGGTCAACAGTTACAAAATCCTTGCTATTCACACTGCAGTTTTGAATATATAGTAGTCAACATCTTTCTAAACTTGGGCTAGTGTGTATGCTCCTATATAACTGTAGTGTCCTTTCCAAAGGAAGAAACACATTAAAGTGTTCTATTTTTGAGTTTAACAGTCTACAGTATCCTTTTTCTAGATGGTTGCAACCTAGTTTCCTAATATAGTCCTAAAAGTCTATAATGGTGAAGGAAATATCACGACTGTCAACTGAGGAGGAGATGATTAGTAATTGACGCTATGCAAACTGGACTAGACCAGGCACCATCCCTCTGTTGGTCGGGTCACCCATCAAGGGACGACACTCAGCCAGCCTCGCATATTCACTGAATATCATATACCTTTGATATACCTTCGAAGAGTTTCGAGAGCTTAACTACTCTCGGAGCCAACAACAGAAACTCAATCAACTTCTACCGAAGGTCGAACTCACCAATTATCAAGACTTCCCATTGTTGTGAGCTGACATTCTGGCCGGTTGTGAGTATGACTGTACAGGAGTAGTCACCTGCCAGGTCATAGGTCAGCTGCGTCAGTTGGAGGTTTGCGTCGCTCCGGCTCATGTTTACTACGCCCATTAGAGTACCACCGACTGTGAAGGAAGAAACTTTAGTGTATTACGACGGTGGCCAAAAAATAAAATCCGTTATATTTACTGCAGAGATAAAGAAGGTATAGGGTGAA
The DNA here is from genome assembly GCA_009830355.1 of Cherax destructor. Classification (NCBI taxonomy): domain Eukaryota; kingdom Metazoa; phylum Arthropoda; class Malacostraca; order Decapoda; family Parastacidae; genus Cherax; species Cherax destructor. The sequence continues at coordinate 90,512 of WNWK01005126.1, read as the reverse complement.
TGGCACATTATAGTACAACAGTTATACATTACCAGTGCGCTTGAGCACAACTCCAGTCATCGTTGGCAGATTAAAAGGCAATAATACCCACTGACCTGTTTCCGGCGAGCTTGGAGACCATGTGTAGGTGCCGATTATGTTGTTGTCGTCCCACACAAACCAGGAGACCGACTGGACTCTCTCGTTTGTTAGGAGGGTGTAAGGACACACAATAATGCTGTTATTTCCTGAGTTCCCAGTCTCGTATGAGATGTAACTGTTGTTGCTAGCCAGCTGTATGGACCCCACGCTCAGACCAGCTGTCACGCCTGTCCCACAACAAAATATTTAGTTACACAAGTTTGAATGCCCTTTTAAGTTACTGTGATGACACTAATAAAGTGTATTTGTATATCAATACTACCAAGGACTGAAATCTGGTTCCTGGCAACGGCACATGATAATACATAGTTACAAGTTACTCTAGTATAAATTGAAGAGATGAACAACCAGTAAAATTCACAGCAAAATACTATGATTTTTAGGTGTTCGAGTAACTCTGGTACACCTGAGCAGAGGTATATGAGTGCACGTCTACCTTCACGTCTTGTTTCAGCAAAACTGAGACAATGGGAGTGTATGAGGTTCTGATCTTCTGGAGAGGAGCTGGATATATTAGATTCAATGAGGTCCTAGTTAAAATCTGGCTATAAAAGTATTGGTTATAGTAGGCGTTATACACAAGTAGAGAATATGTTACTTTGAACCAGATAAACCCGGGTGTATATGTAGAGCAGATTTAAGATACTGAGACCCACACTCCACTTAGAATCAAAGAATTATTTGCTCTATTACTTTTGATCTGTTGAACTAGCACATGTTGTAGCGAGATAAGCAGAAAGTTGTATTTTATGCAGCTATATTATGCCAAATATAATTAGAATTTATTTAAACATTGCTGACCTTCGGAAGAGATACGAGTAAATTATCTTACAATCTTCCACTCACTAAGCACTGCCAAGAAGGAGATGGTGAAGGTGAAGAGGACCATGGTGGTGGCGATCCACGTCAGGAGTCACTGGAGGACGACGTAGCCAAGCTTACCCACCAAGGTAGGGAATCTCCTTCCTGTTAAGAGATGCAGACTCAGCTCAGTGTTTGTTGATGGTTCTATCACCTGGGCCACGCTCACGAGGTGGGAGACAACGTACGTTGCTGCAACCAGTTAAACAAAGAGAGGGGAGGTGAGATGAGGGGGAAGGGGAGGTGAGGGGGCCAGTCATTCTATCTGGAGTCTACCTGGATGGTGTTTCGGGGGTCAACGCCCCCGCGACCCAGCCCTTGATCAGGCCTTCCGGTGGATCAGGGCCTGATCAACCAGGCTGTTGCTGCAGCTGGCCGCAAGCAGTTCAACGTACAAACACAGCCCGGCTGATCGGATACTGACTTTAGGTATCTGTCCAGCCCCCTCTTGAAGTTAGCCGGGGTTTATTGGTAATTTCGCTTATGCCTGGTGGGAATTTGTTGAACAGTCTTGGACCCCGGACATTTATTGTATTTTCTCTTAGTGTAGCAATGGCGCCTCTACTTGGGGTATGTTGCACCGTCTGCCCAGTCTATGCCTTCTGTGTTCTGAACAAGACTATGTCGACTTTATTTCTTTATTTAAAAAAAAAGGTGGACGGAGTGCTCAAGAGGAAAAAAAACATATATCCCTTTCCTGATGCAAGAGTATCCTCGCTGTGACCAGTAGTGCAGATGCTGCATGAAACTACCCCATCATCTACCATTCATCTACATCCTGTCTGACACAGCAACAGCTTGGGATCTTGATACAAACGAATTCTTCAACACTTGTCCAACCTTTGGACGAAGACCTACTTCGAATAGTGGATGGTACCACTATGACAACGCCTCCTCCTGCTTCATCTCACCTGACTACAGCATATAAGCCACCTCTACGGCCTTGTGCTGCACTTTTAACAAGATTGATGAACTGAACACATCGACTCCAGGCCGAGGGACTGATTACCTCAAACTCTTCCTCTCCTTACACCTTTCTACTTTGTATTGGACTGATGAAGCCACTGTGTGGCGAAACGTTTCCTCAATAAAGATACCCAAGTGTTGCATATGTGTCTAATTTATAACTTGTCGGTTCTCTGAACCATTCATCTATATCCTACCTGGTATACTAGGAACGCCAGTACGACAGGATGGCACTTCCAGAATCTACCAAGCCAGGCACACTCAGCAAGAGAGGAGGGCAGTCGAGGCTGTACCCCTCAGGTTGCCACCTTCCTCAACTGAAAGGAAACTCCAGAAATACGAGTCAACGCAGTAGCTTCCAGAGACGAAAACGAATATAACTGGCAGTATGGCTGGACACTATGGCCAGGTGCACTCGCTTTCGTCTCTCTTGTCAGAGTTCATTGGTTCGAACCAACAGCGTTGACTCTAGAAATACGTCCGTCATTCAAGTACACGCAAGGCCGCCCACCGGAGCCCCGGAGGGCGGCCCAGATAATTGTATAGTGTTACAGTAGAGTAGGTTATGTTTGGCAAGGAGAAGCATTGACGAACAGTGTGAAGGTCAGTTTTAATAAATATAAGAGTGATAATGGTTGGGTATAAATAGCTCTGGCTAGGTTAGGTAACATTGGTTAGAAAACATGCCAAGTGTTGCCTGACGTGGGTCTTAGTCATATAATGACCCGCCACTGCAGCTTTTAGTCATCTGACCTAGGCCTTTTCCTGGCTTACCCGTCCACTCCTTTAAAAATTGAGATTTCAGATAATATAAGGAGTTGCTGCTCGTATGGCCCTGAAAGCCACATTATGTATCTGCAGTTTCATTTATGGTGTCTAATATTGATGATTACTATAAGGACGCTTGTCGCTAATACCATAACATATTCTACAAAATGATCAACATTTCAAATGAGAACATAACATGGTAATAACATTCACTAGTAACTACTTGTAATTATTGAACTACTGGCTACTCTGGGAAAGAGTGGAATAACTTGTCAACATGGTATATATGAGTTTAATCTCTATTCTTTATTACAGACTTCAGGTGATGTGCAGCCTTAACAAGCCTCGTGCCGTCGCCAGGTTATCCTCGTAACAAAGTGACCAGCATCACTAATCTCTCGTAACAACAAAGATAACTTATCTTAAGGTCGATATAATTGAACTACGAAGGGATTTATGAAAATTAAAGTTTTATTAAGATGATGGAAATGTCAAATAAAAATGAATGAAATGAGGAATATTAGATTAAAAATATTCCAGGTTAATGATGATCGTGGATTAATGAACTGCCACGTGCGTCAATAAAGCAAATACACAGCGTCTACCTTGCATAGGCCAATAAGACTATTGCAATATTCCTATACTTCTGATCATTCCGTCTTGTGGTCTAAGAAAAATATCAAACTAATTAACGTAACATAACTTGTATAGTTCTGATCATATTAAGTTTTCTGTTTAGTGGATTAAGTCACCGAGTGCAGTATTTCGGAGTGTTGCTTTCACGCGGGTTTAGCGCTTCATATAAAGTCTGTTACAGCCGTTCTTTGTAGCCGAGGCAATGTAAGTAAACTAGCAGGTAAGATGGTGCATCCAGGATTTGTTAGAAGTTTAGGTTATTATTAACCAAGGAGCGAGAAGAACTCGCCACTACCAGAGAAAACAAACCAGTCTCATTTATTCTGCTTCAAATTCGTGTTGGATAAATACATGAGTGAGAGGGGTTCGATTTTTGCGGGAGTTGCACATTAGTTAAAAGGCTTATCAAAGCATATTGCTTGGGTACCACTGAAAATGGGTTGGATAAATATTTTTTTAGTGAGTTTGGATTTGAGCAGGACCTGCCTAGTTTCACGCTGGGTCACCAACTGGATATGACCCGGGCCGGGACAGTACCCGCACACCTCATCCAGTCTTTCCACCTGCCCAGTATGGGCCAATAGACTTGTTGCAGTGTTTCCCCTTTCTTATGATGTTATATGTTGCATCAGTGATCTTCCTGCCGGTAAGAACCACAGTATCTAACTAGTAACTATTGCTAAGTCAACACTGGAAGGCGGACAGACGTAAGACTGCCTCAGCTAACATCATTGAGACGAGAACTCTAATTTTCCCCTACGCATTTGGCTTCTTCAGTCAAATACAAAGGGAGCGGTATAAATGAAATCAAGATGATATAATCAGTCTATCAACCTTGGAGAAAAAGTATTTGAGGTGGTGAGTCCCTCAGCCTGGAGAAGAGTTCAGCTCCAAGGTCTGGAACGATATGAAGCTGAAGTATGAGAACGAAGTCTAGTGGAAACAAGAAGGCAGGTCAGTCTGGAATCCAACCCTTCTCACTCATAACTAGCAGATGCGCCATGAAAAATGGAAGGTATCCTCTGTACCAAGATACCGTTGTGCTGCAGTGTCTTACAGTATTGTTTGAAAATGATATAAAATACAGTGCCTACACCACCACTACCACCACCACCTGCCGGCTCTCAGGCAACTGCAGTGCCTACACCACCACCACCTGCGGGCTCTCGGGCACCTGCAATGCCTGCACCACCGAGCTCAGATCATCAGTAGTCATCACGCATGTTAATCATCAAACTTCTTCAATTAAAAACTTTTATTGCCATCTCAGCCTCAAAATTGCCACAGCTTCTGAAAAATGTATCAGTACCTGGTGAGTCATGACTGGTTACACACTGGTATCAGTACCTGGTGAGTCATGACTGGTTACACACTGGTATCAGTACCTGATGAGTCATGACTGGTTACACACTGGTATCAGTACCTGGTGAGTCATGACTGGTTACACACTGGTATCAGTACCTGGTGAGTCATGACTGGTTACACACTGGTATCAGTACCTGGTGAGTCATGACTGGTCACACTGGTATCAGTACCTGGTGAGTCATGACTGGTCACACACTGGTATCAGTGCCTGGTGAGTCATGACTGGTCACACTGGTATCAGTACCCGGTGAGTCATGACTGGTCACATACACTGGTGTCAGTACCTAGTGAGTCATGACTGACCACACACACTGGTGTCAGTACCTGGTGAGTCATGACTGACCACACACACTGGTGTCAGTACCTGGTGAGTCATGACTGACCACACACACTGGTGTCAGTACCTGGTGAGTCATGACTGACCACACACACTGGTGTCAGTACCTGGTGAGTCATGACTGGTCACACACACACTGGTGTCAGTACCTGGTGAGTCATGACTGACCACACACACTGGTGTCAGTACCTGGTGAGTCATGACTGACCACACACACTGGTGTCAGTACCTGGTGAGTCATGACTGACCACACACACTGGTGTCAGTACCTGGTGAGTCATGACTGACCACACACACTGGTGTCAGTACCTGGTGAGTCATGACTGACCACACACACTGGTGTCAGTAGCTGGTGAGTCATGACTGACCACACACACTGGTGTCAGTACCTGGTGAGTCATGACTGACCACACACACTGGTATCAGTACCTGGTGAGTCATGACTGACCACACACACTGGTGTCAGTACCTGGTGAGTCATGACTGACCACACACACTGGTGTCAGTACCTGGTGAGTCATGACTGACCACACACACTGGTGTCAGTATCTGGTGAGTCATGACTGACCACACACACTGGTGTCAGTACCTGGTGAGTCATGACTGACCACACACTGGTACAAAAACAAAACATTATGAAATATTTGAACTAGAATGCACTGAAATGAGTCTCTAGCAAATATGAATGACAATGCCGGTGAAAGCTCTAGATTCAAGACACTGGAGCAACCCTTCCTCCTCTCAGAAAACCTGATTACCTTCCATTCCTTTAGGGCCCTATGACCCTTACGAGCTTACCGCTCTCCTGTGAATATAATAAATTATTATGGTAATCATGACTAAGTGCTAAACCCATAAGGGTCACACAACACTGCTGTGTAAGGGGCGTGCTAAAGGTTGAATATGCTTGATCAGAGACTAGCGAGGGTATACCAGGAGATACCTAGAGAGGGTTTCAGGGGTCAACGCCCCCGCGGCCCGGTCTGTGACCAGGCCAGGGTGGAGAGTATAACAGAGGAGTGCTAGAGGAAGTATAATCAAAGTTGGTGTAATAAATCTGTTGCTGTCAAAAAGTCGAAGAGGGAGTCTGTGTCAAAGGTGGGGCCGTCAGCGAGGAGGGAAGATAAAGTAAGTGACGACGTCGAAGGTGACGACGTCGAAGGTAAATTGTGTGTGCCCGTTGATAGACAGGACAGTCTACCAGAATATGGCAAACTGAAATTGGAGCTTGATATTTCTTATAGAGTGGAACAGGACGCCTCTCCATGAGATATCCATGATTGAGACGTGTGTGCCCGAAGACGGGAGAGCATAGTCTCCCAACCCGACATCGATAAGAAGACCAGAAAACGAAACACGGCTTCATAGAATGTAAGTTGTTATGAATCAACTCAGAACAACGTTGTTGCCAACGGTTGCGAAGGTGGCTAGAGATTACAGCAAAATAGTCTGAGAATGGAATACCTCTGCTGATCGCGCAGCAGAGTCCGCCTGCTAGTTGCCCTGACCCTTCAAGGGAGGTTCCTTGACGCTGGTGAGGGGCTCTTTATATAGGGAATTGGATCTGTGCTCCAGTTCCCTGAATTAAGCCTGAATACCTTCCATCCCCCCCCCCCCACATGCGCTGTATAATCCTATGGGTATAGCGCTCCCCCATGATTATAATAATAATCGTTGCCCTCAACACCAACATGACTACCGACCCAGCAGAAAACGATGTCTTTGTTTTTGCTAGAAATGCGGAGCAAAGTTCTATACGAAGAACTAGGGAAAGAGGCGAATTAATTTTTTTGATGTTTGCAAAGCGCTAAAGGAATCTGAGACTACCACAAATGCTGAGGTAGTCTGGACGCAATACAGATAATTGCTATGAGGACTACATACAGTTCAGCTGTGAAAATGCTAGACGAGTCTAATAAATGACCTCGCACAACACTGTCCGGGAACACTGCTGCGCCGACACCGTCAGAGGATTTAGATCCGTCAGTGTAAACTGCAACGGCGTGAGAATGAGACCGGAAATAGTTTAAAAAAGGGAGCTAGAAGCAACTCTAGGTATTTTAACGGAGAATAAATGAAAACCATGCTAAAACAAATGGGGAAAAATGACAACAGTGAGAATAATACATTTTCTGAAGATTTTCCACACTAAAATGGATTGACTAATCTCAAGAAAGATTAGAACATGAGTATTATAAATGAAAATAAACTTGATGTAGTTTGTCTTACTAAAAACAAGCTGGAAAAAACATTAAATGAGGTTATTTTTGAGGGAAATTACTGAGAGAGAGAGAGAGTCTTGCAAAATTATTGGAAAAAAAATATTAAGGTGAATTCAACAATTAGAAAATAACATATTAACTGGTAAATAATTTGGTTTATGGTCTACACATAAGTTTCTTATTGTGACAGAGTTGTGGAAACTGTTGAAGATATAAATAGATTGTATTGACCTGGAGTTAAGAAAGTTTATGATATAGTTCCCCATGAAAGAATAATTTGAAAACTGTAAAATATTGGAAAGGAATTAAAGGTAAATTATTACAGTGTGTGAGAAACTTTGTTGGAGAGGAAAAATGTCTGCATGGGAGAGTGTGACAAGTGGGGTGCCACAAGGGTCTGTACTGAACCCAATGTTTCTAGTTTATATAAATGATTTACCAGAGGGGGAAAAATATATATGGGTATGTATGTAGACGATGAAAATATATAAAATTAATAATGAAAATGACTAAATCGTTACAAAGGAATCTGGATACATTGAGCACCTCGAGTGACAGCTGGATGATGGAATTTAATACAGATAAATGCGATGTAATGGAAATGGAAGAAAGTGAAATCAGGCCAAATGAATTTAGACTGACAAAATATTGAAGGTGTCAGACAGAGAAAAGGATCTAGGAGATATTAACAAAAAATTGTCACCTGAAGATCATACAAAATGAAATTGTGCGAAACTCACATACCACACTGCCAAACTAGAAAATAACGTTCATATATATAGATGGTGAAGCGTTAAGGACGTTGTTTATAACTTAGAACAAAGATGGAATATACAGCATTGTGGTCCTCACACCCGAAAAAAAAATAAAGTTAGAAAATATTCATAGAGCTACGAAATGGCTGCCAGAGTTGAACAATATGAACTATGATAAAAGGTTGAACACATTAAATATGACAATGTTGAGTGACAGCAGGAAAAGAGGAGACATGTTAACGTCGTATAAGGTTTTAAGAGAACTTGAAAGAGTACATAAAGAAGATTTCTTAGCAGCTACAACAGGGGTCACAAGAAGACTCTCTTGTAAATTGAAACAAAAATTGATGTGGAAAACTTAGGAGGACAGTTTTCTTGTGAACTTGAGTTGACCAGTGCAATGTATTGAAGGAGGAATTAGTAAGTGTTGAAACCAGAGAGAATTTAAAATTATTTAATGAACAGAGTATTGAAGGCGAGACACCAGCATAATTGCTGCTGTTGTAGCTATATATATTCAAGTAGTATATCACACACACACACACACACACACACACACACACACACACTCCGGTGGTCTGGTGGCTTGAGCTCTCGCTTCACACACGGAGGGCCCGGGTTCGATTCCCGGCGGGTGGAAACATTTCGACGTGTTTCCTTACACCTGTTGTCATGTTCACCTAGCAGCAAATAGGTACCTGGGTTGTTAGTCGACTGGTGTGGGTCGCATCCTGGGGGACAAGATTAAGGACCACAATGGAAATAAGACACAGTCCTCGATGACGCACTGACTTTCTTGGGTTATCCTGGGTGGCTAACCCTCCGGGGTTAAAAATCCGAAGAAATCTTATCTTATCTTATCACACACACACGCACACGCACACACACGCACACGCACGCACACACACACACACACACACACACGCACACGCACGCACACACACACACTCGCGCATACTGCAGTCGATAGGCTTTATTAATAAATTAAAATTGTCTAACACGAAGAGGTTGTCAGGATAACATCATATACCAGTACTGGAGTTAACACAGCACATAATACTGGAGTTAACGCAGCACATAATACTGGAGTTAACACAGCACATAATACTGGAGTTAACACAGCACATAATACTGGAGTTAACACAGCACATAATACTGGAGTTAACACCAGCACATAATACTGGAGTTAACACAGCACATAATACTGGAGTTAACACAGCACATAATACTGGAGTTAACACAGCACATAATACTGGAGTTAACACAGCACATAATACTGGAGTTAACACAGCACATAATACTGGAGTTAACACAGCACATAATACTGAGTTAACACAGCACATAATACTGGAGTTAACACAGCACATAATACTGGAGTTAACACAGCACATAATACTGGAGTTACCACAGCACATAATACTGGAGTTAACACAGCACATAATACTGGAGTTAACACAGCACATAATACTGGAGTTAACACAGCACATAATACTGGAGTTAACACAGCACATAATACTGGAGTTAACACAGCACATAATACTGGAGTTAACACAGCACATAATACTGGAGTTAACACAGCACATAATACTGGAGTTAACACAGCACATAATACTGGAGTTAACACAGCACATAATACTGGCGTTAACACAGCACATAATACTGGAGTTAACACAGCACATAATACTGGAGTTAACACCAGCACATAATACTGGAGTTAACACAGCACATAATACTGGAGTTAACACAGCACATAATACTGGAGTTAACACAGCACATAATACTGGAGTTAACACAGCACATAATACTGGAGTTAACACAGCACATAATACTGGAGTTAACACAGCACATAATACTGGAGTTAACACAGCACATAATACTGGAGTTAACACCACATAACAATACTGGAGTTAACACAGCACGTAATAATGGAGTTAGCACAGCACATAATACTGGAGTTAACACAGCACATAATACTGGAGTTAACACAGCACATAATACTGTAGTTAACACAGCACATAATACTGGCGCTAACACAGCACATAATATTGGAGTTAACACAGCACATAATACTGGAGTTAACACAGCACATAATACTGGAGTTAACACAGCACATAATACTGGAGTTAACACAGCACATAATACTGGAGTTAACACAGCACATAATACTGGAGTTAACACAGCACAAAACAATACTGAAGTTAACACAGCACATAATACTGGAGTTAACACAGTACATAACAATACTGGCGTTAACACAGCACATAACAATACTGGAGTTAACACAGCACATAACAATACTGGAGTTAACACAGCACATAGCAATACTGGAGTTAATACAGCACATAATACTGGAGTTAACACCAGCACATAATACTGGAGTTAACACAGCACATAATACTGGAGTTAACACAGCACATAATACTGGAGTTAACACAGCACATAATACTGGAGTTAACACCAGCACATAATACTGGAGTTAACACAGCACATAATACTGGAGTTAACACAGCACATAATACTGGAGTTAACACAGCACATAATACTGGAGTTAACACAGCACATAATACTGGAGTTAACACCACATAACAATACTGGAGTTAACACAGCACGTAATAATGGAGTTAGCACAGCACATAATACTGGAGTTAACACAGCACATAATACTGGAGTTAACACAGCACATAATACTGGAGTTAACACAGCACATAATACTGGCGCTAACACAGCACATAATATTGGAGTTAACACAGCACATAATACTGGAGTTAACACAGCACATAATACTGGAGTTAACACAGCACATAATACTGGAGTTAACACAGCACAAAACAATACTGAAGTTAACACAGCACATAATACTGGAGTTAACACAGCACATAACAATACTGGCGTTAACACAGCACATAACAATACTGGCGTTAACACAGCACATAACAATACTGGAGTTAACACAGCACATAACAATACTGGAGTTAACACAGCACATAGCAATACTGGAGTTAATACAGCACATAGCAATACTGGAGTTAACACAGCACATAATACTGGAGTTAACACAGCACATAACAGTACTGGAGTTAACACAGCACATAACAATACTGGAGTTAACACAGCACATAGCAATACTGGAGTTAACACAGCACATAACAATACTGAAGCTAACACAGCACATAATACTGGAGTTAACACAACACATAATACTGGAGTTAACACAGCACATAATACTGGAGTTAACACAGCACATAATACTGGAGTTAACACAACACATAATACTGGAGTTAACACAGCACATAATACTGGAGTTAACACAGCACATAATACTGGAGTTAACACAGCACATAACAATACTGGAGTTAACACAGCACATAGCAATACTGGAGTTAATACAGCACATAGCAATACTGGAGTTAACACAGCACATAATACTGGAGTTAACACAGCACATAACAGTACTGGAGTTAACACAGCACATAACAATACTGGAGTTAACACAGCACATAGCAATACTGGAGTTAACACAGCACATAACAATACTGAAATTAACACAGCACATAATACTGGAGTTAACACAACACATAATACTGGAGTTAACACAGCACATAATACTGGAGTTAACACAGCACATAACAGTACTGGAGTTAACACAGCACATAACAATACTGGAGTTAACACAGCACATAATACTGGAGTTAACACAGCACATAATACTGGAGTTAATACAGCACATAATACTGGAGTTAACACAGCACATAATACTGGAGTTAACACAGCACATAATACTGGAGTTAACACAGCACATAATACTGGAGTTAACACAGCACATAACATTACTATATCACCTACTATCTACACTTACACCAAAATAACAAAGGTAAGAAATGTTCAGTTTCTCTCCGTCAAAAATATAGTAGTATAGTTTGTGATGATTCTGAGTCATAAACTTAGCAGTATTTGCATAAAGCTCATTAACGTTCTCCACCTCTAATGGAGAGACGTTTTCTTGAAAAGAAGTGAAGAATGTATTTTTTCTTTTCTTTACGAAGTATTTCGAAATTAAGTTTCATTCCAGAGCATGATTAATCATGTGGAACTTTATTTTTCGGCGGGTAACTCAGCAATTTGGTTTTGGTCGGTGAATTTGAGATTAAGTCTATGGTGAGTGTTAGAAAACACCTAACGGTACTAGGCTGTGTGTGTGTGTGTGTGTGTGTGTGTGTGTGTGTATGTGTGTGTGTGTGTGTGTGTGGTGCCGAATAGGTAAAACTTGCTATTTTGGCTTAAACAGCAACGCTCTTCTTGCCGAATAAGGCAAGCGAAAAAAGTTTCTCTATGAAATACAGGAGAAGGGGTTACTAGCCCTTTGCTCCCGGCATTTTAGTCGCCTCTTACGACACGCGTGGCTTACGGAGGATGAATTCTGTTCCACTACCACATGGAGATAAGAGGAAATAAAGAACAAGAACTAGGAAGAAAAGAGAAGGTTAGGTTAGGTAAGGTTCGTCAGGAAACAGGACAAGTGTTTCCTGACGCGGGTCTTAGTCAGATGATGACCCGCCGTTGAAGCTTTTAGTCATCTGACCGAGGCCTTCCGCTGGCTTACCGGTCCACCCCTTTAAAAATTATAGTTAGTTATAACCATTTTTTAGAAAAGAGAAGAAAACCCAGAGGGGTGTGTATATATATGCTTGTACATTCATGTGTAGTGTGGCCTAAGTGTAAGTAGAAGTAGCAAGACATACCTGAAATCTTGCATGATTATGAGAGAAAAAAAGATACCAGCAATCCTACCACCATGTAAAACAATTACAGGATGGTAGGATTACGTAGGATTGTGTTGCACAAGTCTGAGAAAACCCAGACTTATGCAAAAAAAAACTGTCCTCAAAGATTTGTTATACCATGAATTAAGGAAAGATCCTGGACTTCATCTTATGAAAGCAGACAAAGGAAATGCGATAGTAATTTTGGACAAGGTAGATTATAGCGGACAAATAAACATGATATTAAGAGACAGGGGAACTCAGACGCCTCTCAAAAAGTTGGCTCACTCTAGAGTCTACATTAACCTGTATAAAAACCAAAACCCCCACCACCTTGATGAACGTTGTTTGTCCCAACAGATCACCTTAATGAACGTTATGTTTGTCCCAACAGATCACCTTAATGAACGTTATGTTTGTCCCAGCAGATCACCTTGATGAACGTTATGTTTGTCCCAGCAGATCACCTTAATGAACGTTATGTTTGTCCCAGCAGATCACCTTAATGAACGTTATGTTTGTCCCAGCAGATCACCTTGATGAACGTTATGTTTGTCCCAGCAGATCACCTTGATGAACGTTGTTTGTCCCAGCAGATCACCTTGATGAACGTTATGTTTGTCCCAGCAGATCACCTTGATGAACGTTATGTTTGTCCCAGCAGATCACCTTGATGAACGTTGTTTGTCCCAGCAGATCACCTTGATGAACGTTGTTTGTCCCAGCAGATCACCTTGATGAACGTTGTTTACAACATGCTGCCCAGCTGTTCCTTATATGACAATTGTCTTCCCACTTGCAGCTCCACTGGGGAGTTTGTTCTATTATTCTACAATTCAGTTTAAAAAAGAAGAAGGCGTTGCCTCTCTTACCTTGTTTCAAGCTATTAATTCTTTTTCTCACCTTAAAAATGGTTTTTCGTATTTGTGTCAAACCATTCAGTATCTTAAAGCTTTCCCTAAGTTCTTAGAGTCTTCATAGAAGTTCTTTATTAATGATGACACGAGCTTAGCTGCTCTTCCCTTCCTGTTTTATGTAATTTACAGACCAAAACTGGACGACATATTTAAGATTTTATCAAAGAACATAACGAGTCAATATGATGTCTAGTGTCTTGCACTCTTAGTTTTCCAGCTATGCAACCTAGCAGTGTGTTGGCTGGCTTGCTTGCAAGTAGACATTGTTTACAACTTTTAAAGTCATTGCTTATAATTACTCCAAGGTCATTTTCTTCCCTTGTTTAGGTTAATTTGTTGCCAAATATTTTACATTCATGTTTATCATACCTAAAAAGCATTAATTTGTACGTCTCAGCGTCAACGACCACAGCGTCAACGACCACAGCGTCAACGACCACAGCGTCAACGACCACAGCGTCAACGACCACAGCGTCAACGACCACAGCGTCAACGACCACAGCGTCAACGACCACAGCGTCAACGACCACAGCGTCAACGACCACAGTGTCAACGACCACAGCGTCAACGACCACAGCGTCAACGACCACAGCGTCAATGACCACAGCGTCAACGACCACAGCGTCAACATACGCAGAGCAAAATACTCAGTATGTTTGTGATGAACCATTTTTACCCAATTTTGTGTCATCCGCAAATTTTGCTGTCAACATCATTTACATTGTGAAAAAGGACTGGACCAAGAACCAAGACCTGATGAACGCCACTACCTCAAACACCTCGCCCTTCAGTGTCACTCTCTCACTACTTGTGAGTCAATCATTGGTATTGTAAGCATGAACTTTGTCTCCATTACCAAGTACCTTTATTTTGGTTAGCAAACTTTGATGAGATACCTTGCTGGAAGCAGCTTCATAGTCAAGAAAAACGGCGTGACCAAATGGTGCTACGAGGCTTCACACAACCCTTGAAGTTGAATGGCAGTGCTTCTAGCAAGCTTCATACACAGCTAAGAGGAACGACCTAGTGGTTACAAAGGACAGTTGTCTAGTGTTAATAAGGCAGGTGTCTATAGTAGTGTCAGTAGAACCAGTGGAAGGCAGTTAAGAGGTGGCCCCAGGTGCCGAGAATCGACCCTCTACAAACTAGGTGAGTACGCATACATGTAGCTGGGGCTATACTAGTCGACATACCCGTATACCAGCCAGATATACCAGTATACCAGCCAGATATACCATTATATCAGTTAGATATACCGGTATACCAGTGAGATATACTGGCATACCAGATATACCAGCCAGATGTATCGGTATACCAGCCAGATATACCAGTACCAGTATATCAGCCAGATATACTGGTATACAAACTAGATATCAGTATACTAGCCAGTTATACCGGTATCCCAGATATACCGGTATACCAGATAAACCAGTATACCAGCCAGATATATCAGTATACCAGCCAGATATACCAGTAAGATATACCGGTACAACAAATACATTTTTTCCACTTCGTTCTATCAACTCGTTTTTCTCACCCAGTATTTGGTGTGTGTACTGGTGAGTCTTATGCGACAATGTGCTGGTGAATCTACCACTGTGTACTGGTGCATACATCACTGTGTACTGGTGCATACATCACTGTGTACTGGTGCATACATCACTGTGTACTGGTGCATCTACCACTGTGGACTGGTGCATCTACCACTGTATACTGGTGCACAACACATACACACTGGTGCACCACACATACACTGGTGCACCACACACACGGTGGTGCACCACACAAACACACATAGTGGTGCACCACACAAACACACATAGTGGTGCAACACACACACGGTGGTGCACCACACACACGGTGGTGCACCACACACACACGGTGGTGCACCACACAAACACACATAGTGGTGCACCACACACACAGTGGTGCACCACACATGCGGTGGTGCACCACACATGGTGGTGTACCACACAAACACACACAGTGGTGCACCACACACACACACACACACGGTGGTGCACCACACAAACACTGGTGCACCTCACAAACACACACTGGTGCACCACACGCAGTGCACTGCTCTATTGTTTCCTCCAAATGCTGTTTTAAAACCTTCATTAATTATTACGTCTGTTCTCAGAGAACTACATTTCCCTAATTTAAATTTGTTTCCGATTTTTTCCGACCTGGTCATCCACTCGGCAGATTTATGTTCTCCTGGTATGACTGTGTTCTGGTCTAGTGCTCTGATATATTAACATAGACACGGCAGTGTTCTGGTCTAGTGCTCTGATATATTAACATAGACACGGCAGTGTTCTGGTCTAGTGCTCTGATATATTAACATAGACACGGCAGTGTTCTGGTCTAGTGCTCTGATATATTAACATATACACGGCAGTGTTCTGGTCTAGTGCTCTGATATATTAACATAGACACGGCAGTGTTCTGGTCTAGTGCTCTGTTATATTAACATAGACACGGCAGTGTTCTGGTCTAGTGCTCTGATATATTAACATAGACACGGCAGTGTTCTGGTCTAGTGCTCTGTTATATTAACATAGACACGGCAGTGTTCTGGTCTAGTGCTCTGTTATATTAACATAGACACGGCAGTGTTCTGGTCTAGTGCTCTGATATATTAACATAGAACATGGCAGTGTTCTGGTCTAGTGCTCTGTTAATTAACATAACACGGCAGTGTTCTGGTCTAGTGCTCTGATATATTACCATAAACATGGCAGTGTTCTGGTCTAGTGCTCTGTTACATTAACATAAACACGGCAGTGTTCTGGTCTAGTGCTCTGTTACATTAACAAAGTTCTACTACTGTTTCTCAATAGATTTCTTCAGATATGTAAAACATTCCTTACCAAAGTTATCTTCCATATAAATTATTCCTTTGCATCAGGAGAGACAAGTGACACACACCGCTACACTGCTGGGGGCAGGATCCATACATAGCTTAAAGAAGAGGTATGACAAAGCTCATGGGGAAGGGAGAGAGTGGGCCTAGCAGCGATCAGTGAAGAGGAAGGGCCAGGAGCTATGAATCGACCCCTGCAAGCATGTGGTGAGTACATTGGTGGGGTGTCTTCCTAAGCATCATGACTCACCTGTCTTCACAGTCATGTGTGTGTGTGTGTGTGTGTGTGTGTGTGTGTGTGTGTGTGTGTGTGTGTGTGTACTCACCTGTGTTGTACATAATTAGTGTACATTACCGACAAGATGAAAATCAAATACATGTTCATCTGGGTATCTTTATTGTGGACGTGTCGCTAACCAGTCTCTTCACCACTACGGTGCTCTTCACCACTACGGTGCTCTTCACCACTACGGTGCTCTTCACCACTACGGTGCTCTTCACCACTACGGTGCTCTTCACCACTACGGTGCTCTTCACCACTACGGTCTTCCATACGTCTCTTCACCACACGTGCTCTTCACCACTCTGGTGCTCTTCACCACTACGGTGCTCTTCACCCTACGGTGCTCTTCACCACTACGGTGTCTTCACCACTACGGTGTCTTCACCACTACGGTGCTCTTCACCACTAGGTGCTCTTCACCACTACGGTATCTTCACCTACGGTGCTCTTCACCACTACGGTGTCTTCTACCTACTACGGTGTCTTCACCACTACGGTGCTCTTCACCACTACGGTGCTCTGTCACCAGTGTCTACCTAGGTGCTCTTCACCACTACGGTGTCTTCACCACTACGGTGCTCTTCACCACTACGGTGCTCTTCACCACTGGTGCTCTTCACCACTACGGTGCTCTTCACCACTACGGTGCTCTTCACATACGGTGCTCTTCACCACTACGGTGCTCTTCACCACTACGGTGCTCTTCACCACTACGGTGCTCTTCACCACTACGGTGCTCTTCACCACTACGGTGCTCTTCACCACTACGGTGCTCTTCACCACTACGGTGCTCTTCACCACTACGGTGCTCTTCACCACTACGGTGCTCTTCACCACTACGGTGCTCTTCACCACTACGGTGCTCTTCACCACTACGGTGCTCTTCACCACTACGGTGCTCTTCACCACTACGGTGCTCTTCACCACTACGGTGCTCTTCACCACTACGGTGCTCTTCCACACGGTGCTCTTCACCACTACGGTGCTCTTCACCACTACGGTGCTCTTCACCACGGTGCTCTTCACCACTACGGTGCTCTTCACCACTAGGTTCTTCACCACTACGGTGCTCTTCACCACTACGGTGCTCTTCACCACTACGGTGCTCTTCACCACTACGGTGCTCTTCACCACTACGGTGATCTTCACCACTACGGTGCTCTTCACCACTACGGTGCTCTTCACCACTACGGTGCTCTTCACCACTACGGTGCTCTTCACCACTACGGTGTCTTCACCACTACGGTGCTCTTCACCACTACGGTGCTCTTCACCACTACGGTGTCTTCACCACTACGGTGCTCTTCACCACTACGGTGCTCTTCACCACTACGGTGCTCTTCACCTACGTGCTTCACCACTCGGTCTTCACCACTACGGTGTTTCACCACTACGGTGCCTTCACCACTACGGTGCTCTTCACCCTACGGTGCTCTTCACCACTACGGTGCTCTTCACCACTACGGTGTCTTCACCACTACGGTGCTTTCACCACTACGGTGCTCTTCACCACTAGGTGTTTCACCACTACGGTGCTCTTCACCACTACGGTGCTCTTCACCCTACGGTGCCTTCACCACTAGGTTCACCACTACTGTCTTCACCACTACGGTGCTCTTCACCTACGGTGCTCTTCACCACTACGGTGTCTTCACCACTCGGTGTCTTCACCACTACGGTGCTCTTCACCACTACGGTGCTCTTCACCACTACGGTGCTCTTCACCACTACGGTGTCTTCACCTACGGTGCTCTTCACCACTACGGCTTTCACCACTACGGTGCTCTTCACCACTACGGTGCTCTTCACCACTACGGTGCTCTTCACCACTACGGTGTCTTCACACTACGGTGATCTTCACCACTACGGTGTCTTCACCACTACGGTCTTTCACCACTACGGTGCTCTTCACCCTACGGTCTCTTCACCACTACGGTGATCTTCACCACTACGGTGTCTTCACCACTACGGTGCTCTTCACCACTACGGTGATCTTCACCCTACGGTGATCTTCACCCTACGGTGCTCTTCACCACTACGGTGTCTTCACCACTACGGTGTCTTCACCACTACGGTGTCTTCACCACTACGGTGCTTCCCCTCGTCCTACTACGGTGCTCTTCACCACTACGGTGCTCTTCACCACTACGGTGCTCTTCACCACTACGGTGCTCTTCACCACTACGGTGATCTTCACCACTACGGTGCTCTTCACCACTACGGTGCTCTTCACCACTACGGTGATCTTCACCACTACGGTGATCTTCACCACTACGGTGATCTTCACCACTACGGTGCTCTTCACCACTACGGTGCTCTTCACCACTACGGTGATCTTCACCACTACGGTGCTCTTCACCACTACGGTGATCTTCACCACTACGGTGCTCTTCACCACTACGGTGCTCTTCACCACTACGGTGATCTTCACCACTACGGTGATCTTCACCACTACGGTGATCTTCACCACTACGGTGCTCTTCACCACTACGGTGCTCTTCACCACTACGGTGATCTTCACCACTACGGTGATCTTCACCACTACGGTGTCTTCACCACTACGGTGCTCTTCACCACTACGGTGATCTTCACCACTCGGTGTCTTCACCACTACGGTGATCTTCACCACTACGGTGATCTTCACCACTACGGTGCTCTTCACCACTACGGTGCTCTTCACCACTACGGTGATCTTCACCACTACGGTGATCTTCACCACTACGGTGCTCTTCACCACTACGGTGCTCTTCACCACTACGGTGATCTTCACCACTACGGTGCTCTTCACCACTACGGTGATCTTCACCACTACGGTGCTCTTCACCACTACGGTGCTCTTCACCACTACGGTGCTCTTCACCTACTTCACTGGTGATCTTCACCACTACGGTGCTCTTCACCACTACGGTGCTCTTCACCACTACGGTGCTCTTCACCACTACGGTGATCTTCACCACTACGGTGATCTTCACCACTACGGTGCTCTTCACCACTACGGTGCTCTTCACCACTACGGTGATCTTCCCACTACGGTGATCTTCACCACTACGGTGTCTTCACCACTACGGTGCTCTTCACCACTACGGTGTCTTCACCACTCGGTGATCTTCACCACTACGGTGCTCTTCACCACTACGGTGATCTTCACCACTAGGTGTCTTCCCACTACGGTGCTCTTCACCACTACGGTGCTCTTCACCACTGTTCACCACTCGGTGATCTTCACGCACTACCGGTGCTCTTCACCACTACGGTGCTCTTCACCACTACGGTGCTCTTCACCACTACGGTGATCTTCACCACTACGGTGATCTTCACCACTACGGTGCTCTTCACCACTACGGTGCTCTTCACCACTACGGTGCTCTTCACCACTACGGTGATCTTCACCACTACGGTGCTCTTCACCACTACGGTGCTCTTCACCACTACGGTGCTCTTCACCACTACGGTGCTCTTCACCACTACGGTGCTCTTCACCACTACGGTGCTCTTCACCACTACGGTGCTCTTCACCACTACGGTGCTCTTCACCCTGGCTCTTCACCACTACGGTGCTTCACCTACGGTGCTCTTCACCACTACGGTGCTCTTCACCACTACGGTGATCTTCACCACTACGGTGCTCTTCACCACTACGGTGCTCTTCACCACTACGGTGCTCTTCACCACTACGGTGCTCTTCACCACTACGGTGCAAGGCTGAGGGACTGATTACCTCATCTTTTGTACATAGTTCTACTGTCTTCACATTATGTCCTAGAATTTGTACTGAAAAAGCCACTGGATGGCGAAACGTCTACGATAAAGATACCCAGATGTTGTACACGTGTTTAATTTCATCACTCATCTATGTACTCGCCTAGTTGTGGTTGCAGGGGTCGAGTCACAGCTCCTAGCCCGCCTCTTCACTTGTCGCTACTAGGTCACTCTTCCTGCTCCATGAGCTTCATCATACCTCTTCTTAAAGCTATGTATGGATCCTGACTCCACTACATCACTTCCCAAACTATTCTACTTCCTAACAACTCTGTGACTGAAGAAATTCTTCCTAACATCCCTGTGATTCATCTGAGTCTTCAACTTCCAACTGTGACCCCTTGTTGTTGTGTCCCATCTCTGGAACATCCTGTCTCTGTCCACCTTCTCAATTCCTCTCAGTATTTTATGTCGTTATCATATTCCCCCCTATCTCTCCTGTCCTCCAGTATCGTCAGGTCGATTTCCCTTAACCTCTCCTCGTAGGACATACCCCTTAGCTCCGGGACTAGTCTTGTTGCAAATCTTTACACGTTCTCTAGTTTCCTTACACGCTTGGCTGTATGTGTGTGTGTGTGTGTACGTGTGTATCAGTGTGTACTCACCTAATTGTACTCACCTAATTGTGGTTGCAGGGGTCGAGACTCAGCTCCTGGCCCCGCCTCTTCGCTGTCCTCTACTGGGTCTCTGCTCTCCCTGCTCCATGAGCTTTATCATACCTTGTCTTAAAACTATGTATGGTTCCTGCCTCCACTATATCTTTCTCTAGACTATTCCACTTCCTGACTACTCTGTGGCTGAAGAAATGCTTCCTAACATCTCTTTGACTCATCTGAGTCTTCAGCTTCCAGTTGTGTCCCCTTGTTTCTGTGTTCCCTCTCTGGAACATTCTGTCACTGTCTACCTTGTCGATTCCCCGCAGTATTTTGTATGTCGTTATCATGTCTCCTCTGACCCTTCTTTCCTCCAGTGTTGTTAGTCCTATTTCCCTCAACCTTTCTTCATAGGATAGACCCCTGAGTTGTGGAACTAACCTTGTCGCAAACCTTTGCACTTTCTCTAGTTTCTTTACGTGCTTGACCAGGTGTGGGTTCCAGACTGGTGCTGCATATTCTAGTATGGGCCTGACGTACACGGTGTACAGTGTCTTGAACGATTCCTTGTTAAGGTAACGGAACACTAATCTTAGGTTTGCCAGTCGCCCATATGCTGCCGTAGTTATCTGGTTGATGTGTGCCTCCGGAGACATGGTTGGCGTTATACTCACCCCAAGGTCTTTCTCCTTTGCCGAGGTTTGTAGCCTTTGTCCGCCTAGCCTGTATTCTGTCAGCGGTCTTCTTTGCCCTTCTCCGATCTTCATGACTTTGCATTTGGTGGGATTGAATTCGAGAAGCCAGTTGCTAGACCAGATGTCAAGCTTGTCCAGGTCTGTTTGAAGTCCTGCCTGGTCCTCTTCCGATGTGATTCTCCTCATTAATTTCACATCATCTGCGAACAGACACTCTTCTGAGTCTATCCCGTCCGTCATGTCATTTACATATACCAAGAATAACACTGGTCCTAGGACTGACCCCTGCGGTACGCCGCTCATCATCGGCGCCCACTGTGATACCTCATTACGCACCATGACCCGTTAGTTAGTTACCATTTTGTCCTAGGCACATGTCGATTAGACACTAGGCCTGTTGTGTGTGTGTGTGTAACGAAACACTTCGAAATGTTTCGGCCCCGCCGGGAATTGAACCCGGGCCCTCCGTGCGTGAAGCAAGAGCGCTAGCCATCATGCCATCGACCCGTGTGTGTATGTGTGTGTGTGTGTGTGTGTGTGTGTGTGTGTATCAGTGTGTGTGTGTGTGTGTGTGTGTGTGTGTATCAGTGTGTGTGTGTGTGTGTGTGTGTGTATCAGTGTGTGTGTGTGTGTGTGTGTGTATCAGTGTGTGTGTGTGTGTGTCCGTGTTTCTGTGTCTGTGTTTCTATGTCCGAGTGTGTGTGCTTGCGCGTGCAGTATTGGTAGTCGTAATAGTAGCACCAATAGCAGCAACAGCAGCAACAGCAGCAACAGCAGCAACAGCAGCAATAGCAGTAGCAGCAACACCAACAGCAGCAGCAATAGCAGCAGCAACAGCAGCAGCAATAGAAGCGCAGTAACAGCAGCAGTGACAGCAGCAATAACAACAGCACAGTAATAGCAGGAACAGCACTAGCAGCAGCAGCAACAGCAGCGTGATATTTACAGAGGAATTTGACTATGTAGGACACTCAATGATGCTATCAATAAAAACAATATATACCACGCATACACAGTAAAAACAAAGATACACTGAATAAACTAAAAACAAAGATACACTGAATAAACAATAAAGAACAAGGAACATAAAATGCTCAACACAATTAAACACTATTATACCAAGTTAAAATAAGCAACAGTTTAAAAACATTAAACTATCTAAGTTAAAAGACATTCTAAAAATTCCCCGAGGTCCTTATAGCCACCTCGGTAACTAAAAAAGCCATGATGAAAGTAGAAAGGCCTAAGCTGTGGGCGAAGTGTAAAACTGTGCTCCACACTCAAGCTACAAAGAGGACGACAGAAGCACCAGTGAACAGGGAGTTATGGAGGAGGAAGGCCAAATACCCACATCACTGTATAATTTGCTCCTAGTTTATAGGGCCCACTGGCCTGTCACTTCTCAAAGACATGTCTGTGAATATGACCCATGAAATCACGGTAAGGCAAAGCAAAGTTTTCTATAGAATAGGATGAGTTCAAATTACAGAAACCTTTGCCTCAGCACCTCTGTTCATTTCTCAGGACAACACAACTCCACATACTTGTGCTGTGTGTGTGAAGACGAGCTAACCACCCCTGGATCTTTTGAACCACAAGCACACAAGGCCAGGGCAGAGAGGCCATACTGGGAATCGTATATAGCGAATCGAGAACCAAGTAATTAAGCCAGCTAAAAGGGCAGGGGCAGTGAGGATTACGTGTAGCTCTTTAGTAATACTGAAGACTCTCCTGATTGCCGCTAAGGACTTTTATAGAACACGGCTATCACAGCAAAGCCAACACGACCCTCGCTCTCAGACCCTCAGTAAAGACCTTTATCCATGAAGAATGAACTGAACCACGAACAAGAAATTAACCAAGGTAATCACTCGGGTTGGACACTTGGGGTCTCCTATCCACTGCCTACAGAAACGCTCCTCAGGCACCATGCAAGGAGGACATGGAGAGAAACCAACCTCACTGAGCACAAACACATCATGGCCCAGTCTAAGAGAGGGGCTCACATCTAAATGCTCAATGACATATTAATTGTCGCAGGACGAGCAAAGAGCTTCCCTTCCATCCCCCTCAAAGACAGCAGCATAAACTGGCGTTGCCAAGAGTTTGGCAAACCCAGAAGAGGTAGCGCAGGCAGAGATCCTCACAGCAGAAATCCAGGGAAAGTTCACCAGATTCAACATAAGAGGACTTTGGAGGAAAATGGTATAAAATACCAACACGATGGAAAAGTAGACAAATACAGTATAACGCGATCCTCTATTGGCAACGTTTCTCCCACACAGTGGGTTTTATCAATAACCGTTTTCACAGAGACTTGGAGTTTCCTAGTGAACTTAATTTTCTGTTAAACATTGGTTGTAGTGACTCTGCTGTGTATAATTTCGGCGGTGCGTTTGTCTGTGTTAGTCTGAGCGTCTACACAATCTCTTGTTGTGTAGACGCTCACTCTTCACTGTCGCTCTCTGACTGTACCCTTCAATTTGAGATGATTTATTCCCAGGATGACCAGAGTCTAGAAGACGTTCGTACAGCATAACGGCATCAACGAAATGATGTCACTGGGCCACAGATGGCTCCAACTTCATCCTCTCCACTATTTGTATATGTCTTAACAATAAAAAGCCTTTCAAATGAGGTGATGTAGGTAGCAGCTCTTAGCTTGTAAATAAAGTTAGGAAACCTAAGCTTGCAAAACCCTGTGTAAAAGAGAGAGAGAGAGAGAGAGAGAGAGAGAGACTAGCATGTATACAAGCAACATATTGTTGAACTATCTTTATGATATTCATTATTCATACCTGCTGCCTCGTCATCAATTATTCATGTTTTACAGAACAATTAAGAGTCTCGTCACTGCCGGTAATAATTCAGAAAATTTCAAATTTTTTACTTAGGAGTATTAATCAACATTTGCATTTGACGAATTCTTTTTATCACACATGATGCTGCCAGTCAAACTAGATTAAAAAAAAACTAACAATATTTATTCATGCAATATAAAAACTGTTGTTAAATTTCGAATATTTGGCTTCATCAATAATTTCCTGAGTCCATTATTAACTTAATTAGTTATTTATCACCTATTAAAAATGTGTGGCAGAAAATAATTCATATTTGAGCAAAAGTTCCATTTTTATTGTTTTCTTATAATATTTTTCAAATAAAGAGAGCTAAATATATAAAAAAATGTCTAAGTAAAACAATGAGCAGCTGATAGGAAAAAAAGTCGCAGTAAAAGTTCTGGTGTTTACATTATCAACGATCCCTGAAAATATCTGAAATTTTTAAGAAATATAAAAGGCACAAGAAAAATGGAGGTTTTATTTCCATTATCTAACCCACATTGTCAGGGGTTTTATCATTTTGTCTTCTCTGACTGCTAGGAGTCCATACGCCTGATTTATAGCCTCTGCTGGACCTGCTAGGCTGCTGACCTGCTGGACCTGCTAGGCTGCTGACCTGCTGGACCTGCTAGGCTGCTGACCTGCTGGACCTGCTAGGCTGCTGACCTGCTGGACCTGCTAGGCTGCTGACCTGCTGGACCTGCTAGGCTGCTGACCTGCTGGACCTGCTAGGCTGCTGACCTGCTAGGTTGCCGACCTGCTAGGCTGCTGACCTGCTGGACCTGCTAGGCTACCTTTTCTATAGTTATTCTGTATTTAGAGAGGTGAGGGATGCATTTGTGTAGGTGAAGGGCTCTTGATAGAATGAACTGGAGCAACCCTGCCCTTCAGTCCTTTGAATAAACCTGATTACTGTAATTTCTGAGGCGCTGTGTGTCCCCCACCTAAGAGCTGTGCTGGAGCAGAGTGGGTCTATGGGTGTACTGTGCTTGAAACCTGGGTTAAATTTTAAGATCATCAGACCGTCCGTTCGCCTAACCATTGCTTAATAAATGGATAAACAATGAAAGCATGATAGGATGGGAACGAGAGAAACAAGAGAGAAATAACTAAGGCAATGTGAAGGCAAGAATATATAAATGAGGTTGATGTTGATAACATGCAAGATGATTCTCCTGAGGATGTATATTTTATTTCATGGTGTGGGGGGGGGATGTTGGGGAAGGACTGCGGTAATCCTGCAGGTTAGGTTAGGTAAGATTTGTCAGGAAACAGGACAAGTGTTTCCTTACGCGGGTCTTAGTCATATAATGATCCGCAGCTGGAGCTTTTGGTCCTCTGACCGAAGCCTTCCGCTGACTTACCCGTCCACCTCTTCAAAAATTTTGTTCATGATTATAAAAATTTAATCTCGTTTGCAGGGGTCATAGAGCGTCTTGAGCAAGGAAAGCTCAGATTGCATGCAAGGAAAGCTCAGATTACATGCAAGGAAAGCTCAGATTGCATGCAAGGAAAGCTCAGATTGCATGCAAGGAAAGCTCAGATTGCATGCAAGGAAAGCTCAGATTGCATGCAAGGAAAGCTCAGATTGCATGCAAGGAAAGCTCAGATTGCATGCAAGGAAAGCTCAGATTGCATGCAAGGAAAGGAAAAAGCAGCTTTGAATTCTTTGGATGCAGAATATATCCCTTGAAGTGTCAGCCTCGAGAAGAGTGAGAGTGTAAACACGAGTGTTGGGTAACCAAAGCAACTTTGCTAATGTACACAAGCAGTGGCAGCACCACTATTATCATTTATATATACATTATTTTATTTGAAATTAATTCCATTGCTTTTAGTATAGAAGATATGCGAAATGAAGTGTGTCAGCACGCAACATAATGCTCCCCCCAGACCACCTAGCTCAGTGGGTGGCACCCTACTGCCAGTCACTACACTGTCAGTATCAACAGTAGTGGGTGGCTCTACACACTGCCAGTCACTACACTGTCAGTATCAACAGTAGTGGGTGGCTCTACACACTGCCAGTCACTACACTGTCAGTATCAACAGTAGTGGGTGGCTCTACACACTGCCAGTCACTACACTGTCTCAGTATCAACAGTAGTGGGGAGCACCCTACACACTGCCAGTCACAACACTGTCTCAGTATCAACAGTAGTGGGGAGCACCCTACACACTGCTAGTCACAACACTGTCTCAGTATCAACAGTAGTGGGTGGCACTCTACACACTGCCAGTCACTACACTGTCTTAGTATCAACAGTAGTGGGTGGCACTCTACACACTGCCAGTCACAACACTCTCAGTATCAACAGTAGTGGGTGGCTCTACACACTGCCAGTCACAACACTGTCTCAGTATCAACAGTAGTGGGGAGCACCCTACACACTGCCAGTCACAACACTGTCTCAGTATCAACAGTAGTGGGTGGTACCCTACACACTGCCAGTCACAACACTGTCTCAGTATCAACAGTAGTAGGTGGCACTCTACACACTGCCAGTCACTACACTGTCTTAGTATCAACAGTAGTGGGTGGCACTCTACACACTGCCAGTCACAACACTCTCAGTATCAACAGTAATGGGGAGCACCCTACACACTGCCAGTCACAACACTGTCTCAGTATCAACAGTAGTGGGTGGTACACTACACACTGCCAGTCACAACACTGTCTCAGTATCAACAGTAGTGGGTGACACTACACACTGCCAGTCACAACGCTGTCTCAGTATGAACAGTAGTGGGTGGCACTCTACACACTGCCAGTCACAACACTGTCTCAGTATCAACAGTAGTGGGTGGCACCCTACACACTGCCAGTCACTACACTGTTTCAGTATCAACAGTAGTGGGGAGCACTCTACACACTGCCAGTCACAACAATCTCAGTATCAACAGTAGTGGGTGGCACTCTACACACTGCCAGTCACAACAATCTCAGTATCAACAGTAGTGGGTGGCACTCTACACACTGCCAGTCACAACACTCAGCATCAACAGTAGTGGGGAGCACCCAACACACTGCCAGTCACAACACTCTCAGTATCAACAGTAGTGGGTGGCACTCTACACACTGCCAGTCACAGCACTGTCTCAGTATCAACAGTAGTGGGTGGCACTCTACACACTGCCAGTCACAACACTGTCTCAGTATCAACAGTAGTGGGTGGCACTCTACACACTGCCAGTCACAACACTGTCTCAGTATCAACAGTAGTAGGTGGCACCCTACACACTGCCAGTCACAACACTGTCTCAGTATCAACAGTAGTGGGTGGCACTCTACACACTGCCAGTCACAACACTGTCTCAGTATCAACAGTAGTGGGGAGCACCCTACACACTGCCAGTCACAACACTGTCTCAGTATCAACAGTAGTGGGTGGCACCCTACACACTGCCAGTCACAACACTGTCTCAGTATCAACAGTAGTGGGTGGCACACTACACACTGCCAGTCACAACACTGTCTCAGTATCAACAGTAGTGGGTGGCACACTACACACTGCCAGTCACAACACTGTCTCAGTATCAACAGTAGTGGGTGGCACTCTACACACTGCCAGTCACAACACTGTCTCAGTATCAACAGTAGTGGGGAGCACCCTACACACTGCCAGTCACAACACTGTCTCAGTATCAACAGTAGTGGGTGGCACCCTACACACTGCCAGTCACAACACTGTCTCAGTATCAACAGTAGTGGGTGGCACACTACACACTGCCAGTCACAACACTGTCTCAGTATCAACAGTAGTGGGTGGCACCCTACACACTGCCAATCCCAACACTGTCTCAGTATCAACAGTAGTGGGTGGCACACTACACACTGCCAGTCACAACACTGTCTCAGTATCAACAGTAGTGGGTGGCACACTACACACTGCCAGTCACAGCACTGTCTCAGTATCAACAGTAGTGGGTGGCACACTACACACTGCCAGTCACAACACTGTCTCAGTATCAACAGTAGTGGGTGGCACACTACACACTGCCAGTCACAACACTGTCTCAGTATCAACAGTAGTGGGTGGCACACTACACACTGCCAGTCACAACACTGTCTCAGTATCAACAGTAGTGGGGAGCACCCTACACACTGCCAGTCACAATACTGTCTCAGTATCAACAGTAGTGGGTGGCACCCTACACACTGCCAATCACAACACTGTCTCAGTATCAACAGTAGTGGGTGGCACCCTACACACTGCCAATCACAACACTGTCTCAGTATCAACAGTAGTGGGGAGCACCCTACACACTGCCAATCACAACACTGTCTCAGTATCAACAGTAGTGGGTGGCACACTACACACTGCCAATCACAACACTGTCTCAGTATCAACAGTAGTGGGTGGCACACTACACACAGCCTGTCACAACACTGTCTCATCATGAACAGCAGTAGGCAGCACCCTGCACACTGCCTGTCACAACACTGTCTCAACAGTAGTTACATGATCCAAGTAAGGTATCCCCGTGTTCCACAAGCCCAGCCTCCTCTACCTCAACACATGCGAAAGGAATGATACAGGGTGGTGATAAAATTTTAATGCAGGTAATACAAAAATGTATGCATGTATGATTTTTGCGTATGTATATGTTAGTGTGTGTGCGTATGCATGAGTGCATGTATTGTTGTGTGAATGTATATATGTATACTTTCGTGTATTTATGAATATGTATATTATTGTGTCTATGGGTGTGTATATATGTAAGTATGAACTCTAGGGCATATGTATACATATAAATATGTATGCATATACGAACTTTATATGCATGTTTATGTAGGTGCCTATACATGTGTATGCATCATTGTGTGTACGTAATAAGTATAAATGTACGTATGCATATATATATGTATGACTATTAATTAAGGCAGCCACTAGCAGTCTTCAAAATGAAAAAATCAAGATTTTTTCTACCATTTATAACACTTAAGTTTTTCTTCTCTCTCTCTCTCTCTCTCTCTCTCTCTCTCTCTCTCTCTCTCTCTCTCTCTCTCTCTCTCTCTCTCTCTCTCTCTCTCTCTCTCTCTCTCTCAAAACGTCATATCAAGAGAACCAATAGACCATAATAAAAGTCTGAAGCCGATCTAAAAACACATTCTCCTGTAGCTGACCTGAATCCAAAGATTCCAAGTTCTTTAATATATTCAGTAAAATTTCAAATTTGGAGCAACTCAGACTAAGTTAATGTATTATTAATCTTCTTATTGAAGGCATCGTCAATGATATTTTGAAGGCGATTAGAAGCATCTTTGTTGAATAAAAATGAGCATCACTATGCGATGCAATTGTAAACCTGGAACTAATGTGACTAACACCGTGAGGCTGGTGAGGTAAACCAGTGGTGGTGCAGCGTGAGGCTGGTGTTGTGAGGTACGCCAGTGGTGGTGCAGCGTGAGGCTGGTGTTGGTGAGGTACACCAGTGGTGGCGCAGCGTGAGGTACACCAGTGGTGGTGCAGCGTGAGGCTGGTGTTGGTGAGGTACACCATGGTAGTGCAGCGTGAGGCTGGTGTTGTGAGGTACACCAGTGGTGGTGCAGCGTGAGGCTGGTGTTGTGAGGTACACCAGTGGTGGTGCAGCGTGAGGCTGGTGTTGGTGAGATACACCAGTGGTGGCGCAGCGTGAGGCTGGTGTTGTGAGGTACACCAGTGGTGGTGCAGCGTGAGGCTGGTGTTGTGAGGTACACCAGTGGTGGCACAGCGTGAGGTTGGTGTTGTGAGGTACACCAGTGGTGGCGCAGCGTGAGGCTGGTGTTGTGAGGTACACCAGTGGTGGTGTACCTACCCAAGATGGCCAACTCCGCTGCATCTACCCAAGATGGTCAACTCCGCTGCACCTACCCAAGATGGCCAACTCCGCTGCACCTATCCAAAATGGTCATCTCCGCTGCACCTACCCAAGATGGCCAACTCCGCTGCACCTATCCAAAATGGTCATCTCCGCTGCACCTACCCAAGATAGTCAACTCCGATGCACCTACCCAAGATGGTCAACTCCGCTGCACTTACCCAAGATGGCCAACTCCGCTGCACCTACCCAAGATGGTCAACTCCGCTGCACCTACCCAAGATGGTCAACTCCGCTGCACCTACCCAAGATGGTCAACTCCGCTGCACCTCCCCATGATGGTCAACTCCGCTGCACCTACCCAAGATGGTCAACTCCGCTGCACCTACCCAAGATGGTCAACTCCGCTGCACCTACCCAAGATGGTCAACTCCGCTGCACCTACCCATGATGGTCAACTCCGCTGCACCTACCCAAGATGGTCAACTCCGCTGCACTTACCCAAGATGGTCAACTCCGCTGCACCTACCCATGATGGTCAACTCCGCTGCACCTACCCAAGATGGTCAACTCCGCTGCACCTACCCAAGATGGTCAACTCCGCTGCACTTACCCAAGATGGCCAACTCCGCTGCACCTACCCAAGATGGTCAACTCCGCTGCACCTACCCAAGATGGTCAACTCCGCTGCACCTACCCAAGATGGTCAACTCTGCTGCACCTACCCATGATGGTCAACTCCGCTGCACTTACCCAAGATGGTCAACTCCGCTGCACCTACCCAAGATGGTCAACTCCGCTGCACCTACCCATGATGGTCAACTCCGCTGCACCTACCCAAGATGGTCAACTCCGCTGCACCTACCCAAGATGGTCAACTCCGCTGCACCTACCCAAGATGGTCAACTCCGCTGCACCTACCCAAGATGGCCAACTCCGCTGCACCTACCCAAGATGGTCAACTCCGCTGCACCTACCCATGATGGTCAACTCAGCTGCACCTACCCAAGATGGTCAACTCCGCTGCACCTACCCATGATGGTCAACTCCGCTGCACCTACCCAAGATGGTCAACTCCGCTGCACCTACCCAAGATGGTCAACTCCGCTGCACCTACCCAAGATGGTCAACTCCGCTGCACCTACCCAAGATGGTCAACTCCGCTGCACCTACCCAAGATGGCCAACTCCGCTGCACCTACCCAAGATGGTCAATTCCACTGCACCTACCCAAGATGGTCAACTCCGCTGCACCTACCCAAGATGGTCAACTCCGCTGCACCTACCCAAGATGGTCAACTCCGCTGCACCTACCCAAGATGGTCAACTCCGCTGCACCTACCCAAGATGGCCAACTCCGCTGCACCTACCCAAGATGGTCAACTCCACTGCACCTACCCAAGATGGTCAACTCCGCTGCACCTACCCAAGATGGTCAACTCCGCTGCACCTACCCAAGATGGTCAACTCCGCTGCACCTACCCATCGTAGAGGAACTCGATGCAACTTTTGTGAGATCTGATGCTACGTCTCTGAGGATGCTGGCAATAGAGTCAGCAACTTAGATCATAAAACACTTCCTGCAAATGATAATTGTTCCTATAATGTGGTTCTAAGGACCACAAACAAGCATTGAAAATTTTAAGTCAATTAGATGAGACGTTTTTGAGTTATGAGCAAAATAAAAGCGAAAAATGTGAAGGAAAAAAATATGAAAAATCGGACAAGGTCTTGAAGGTCGTCCTTCAAGGACACTTAACACAGCTGTCAAGAAAGTGGCGAGACACTTGTGCCTGGGCTTCCCTGGCGAGACACTTGTGCCTGGGCTTCCCTGGCAAGACACTTGTGCCTGGGCTTCCCTGGCGACACACTTGTGCCTGGGCTTCCCTGGCAAGACACTTGTGCCTGGGCTTCCCTGGCAAGACACTTGTGCCTGGGCTTCCCTGGCAAGACACTTGTGCCTGGGCTTCCTGGCAACACACTTGTGCCTGGGCTTCCCTGGCAACACACTTGTGCCTGGGCTTCCCTGGCAACACTTGTGCCTGGGCTTCCTGGCAAGACACTTGTGCCTGGGCTTCCCTGGCAAGACACTTGTGCCTGGGCTTCCCTGGCAACACACTTGTGCCTGGGCTTCCCTGGCAACACACTTGTGCCTGGGCTTCCCTGGCAACACACTTGTGCCTGGGCTTCCCTGGCAACACACTTGTGCCTGGGCTTCCCTGGCAAGACACTTGTGCCTGGGCTTCCCTGGCAAGACACTTGTGCCTGGGCTTCCCTGGCAACACACTTGTGCCTGGGCTTCCCTGGCAACACACTTGTGCCTGGGCTTCCCTGGCAACACACTTGTACCTGGGCTTCCCTGGCAACACACTTGTGCCTGGGCTTCCCTGGCAACACACTTGTGCCTGGGCTTCCCTGGCAACACACTTGTGCCTGGGCTTCCTGGCAACACACTTGTACCTGGGCTTCCCTGGCAACACACTTGTGCCTGTGCTTCCCTGGCAACACACTTGTACCTGGGCTTCCCTGGCAACACACTTGTGCCTGGGCTTCCCTGGCAACACACTTGTGCTTGATCTTCCCTGGCAACACACTTGTGCCTGGGCTTCCCGCAACACACTTGTGCCTGGGCTTCCCTGGCAACACACTTGTGCCTGGGCTTCCCTGGCAACACACTTGTGCCTGGGCTTCCCTGGCAACACACTTGTGCCTGGGCTTCCCTGGCAACACACTTGTACCTGGGCTTCCCTGGCAACACACTTGTGCCTGGGCTTCCTGGCAACACACTTGTGCCTGGGCTTCCTGGCAACACACTTGTGCCTGGGCTTCCTGGCAACACACTTGTACCTGGGCTTCCCTGGCAACACACTTGTGCCTGGGCTTCCTGGCAACACACTTGTGCCTGGGCTTCCCTGGCAACACACTTGTGCCTGGGCTTCCCTGGCAACACACTTGTGCCTGGGCTTCCCTGGCAACACACTTGTGCCTGGGCTTCCCTGGCAACACACTTGTGCCTGGGCTTCCCTGGCAAGACAACAATATTCTGTGTTTGTTTTACTGTGACAGTTATCGAACGTTTATACTTCAAATAGGTAATTTCATGCTTTGTAATATTCATGGAGAAGCGTCATGCATCACCTCAGGAATGGAGGTCATGAGGTTTGATGCAAAGAGAAGGTAAATACACTTCCTTGGATCAAGCCCTCCACCTCAGGATGTCTTCATGAAGTTAAATCTCACAATATACAAACTGGCTTTGCTAGTTTGGATAATGTTAAATAGCTAGGAAGCAAAAGGTTAAGTCACGCATGACGTAAGTTAGAGACGTAGTTAATGTGATATCTTGTGTCCACGTGTACTTCTTACGGATTAAGTACAATGTAGTTTCAAAGGTAATTTTAATTAACTATAAATTATGTTTTGAAAAAAGAACGAAATTGCAATAGACAACACTTGAAACTGAGCTGTGAGAGCGTTCACTGTTATTACCAGTTGTAACTAACAGACATACACACACACACACACACACATAAATATATATATATATATATATATATATATATATATATATATATATATATATATATATATATATATATATATATATATATATTTATATATGCCGAATAGGCAAAATTGGTCAATTAGCAAGAACTCATTTAAAATTAAGTCCTTTCTAAAATTTTCTCTTATACGTTTAAATATATATTTTTTCATTTATGTTAATGTAAAAAATAATAATTTTGTACCAAAAGAACCTTAGAAAACTTACCTAACCTTATTATAACAAACGCAATTTAATTTAGTCTAATCCAACTAAAAATATTTTACATAAATTTACAATAATTTAATAATAAACAAACACAATGAAATATACATTTTTCGTTAGGTTCAGGATGATTTTTGCGAAATTATTGCATACACAAATTTTCGCTTGTCATATATGGCAAGAATGGTGTCGGCTCACACACTTCTAATACTGAAAGCAGATATTATGTTACCGACAATAGTTAAAAAAGACAGGTGTTACTAGAACCAGGTGTTACTAGAACCAGGTGTGTGTGTGTGTGTGTGTGTGTACTCACCTAATTGTACTCACCTAATTGTGGTTGCAGGGGTCGAGACTCAGCTCCTGGCCCCGCCTCTTCGCTGTCTGCTACTGGGTCTCTGCTCTCCCTGCTCCATGAGCTTTATCATACCTTGTCTTAAAACTATGTATGGTTCCTGCCTCCACTATATCATTCTCTAGTCCATTCCACTTCCTGACTACTCTGTGGCTGAAGAAATGTTTCCTGACATCCCTTTGACTCATCTGAGTCTTCAGCTTCCAGTTGTGTCCCCTTGTTTCTGTGTTCCCTCTCTGAAACAACCTGTCACTATCTACCTTGTCAATTCCCCGCAGTATTTTGTATGTCGTTATCATGTCTCCTCTGAGTGTGTGTGTGTGTGTGTGTGTGTGTATGTGTGCAGCACTTGATCAGACTCGACATAGAGAAAAACACTGCGTCAATACCAACTTGTTACGAGTCCAGTCTTCCCAGTTATTCTATTGATGTATTACGAGGCTTCATGAAGGTGTGATGAGACCCTGTATACAACCTGAACAGTCAACACAGATGGTAGCCATAGTGACCACCAGCTGTTACATGGTAGTCATAGTGACCACCACCTGTGTTACATGGTAGTCACAGTGACCACCACCTGTGTTACATGGTAGTCATAGTGACCACCACCTGTGTTACATGGTAGTCACAGTGACCACCACCTGTGTTACATGGTAGTCACAGTGACCACCACCTGTGTTACATGGTAGTCATAGTGACCACCACCTGTGTTACATGGTAGTCATAGTGACCACCACCTGTGTTACATGGTAGTCATAGTGACCACCACCTGTCTTACTTGGTAGTCACAGTGACCACCACCTGTGTTACATGGTAGTCATAGTGACCACCACCTGTGTTACATGGTAGTCATAGTGACCACCACCTGTGTTACATGGTAGTCATAGTGACCACCACCTGTGTTACATGGTAGTCATAGTGACCACCACCTGTCTTACATGGTAGTCATAGTAACTACCAGCCTAGTGTTACATAGTAGTCATAGTAACTACCAGCCTAGTGTTACGTAGTAGTCATAGTAACTACCAGCCTAGTGTTACATGGTCATAGTAACTACCAGCCTAGTGTTACATAGTAGTCATAGTAACTACCAGCCTAGTGTTACGTAGTAGTCATAGTAACTACCAGCCTAGTGTTACATAGTAGTCATAGTAACTACCAGCCTAGTGTTACATAGTAGTCATAGTAACTACCAGCCTAGTGTTACGTAGTAGTCATAGTAACTACCAGCCTAGTGTTACGTAATAGTCATAGTAACTACCAGCCTAGTGTTACGTAGTAGTCATAGTAACTACCAGCCTAGTGTTACATAGTAGTCATAGTAACTACCAGCCTAGTGTTACATGGTCATAGTAACTACCAGCCTAGTGTTATGTAGTAGTCATAGTAACTACCAGCCTAGTGTTACATAGTAGTCATAGTAACTACCAGCCTAGTGTTACGTAGTAGTCATAGTAACTACCAGCCTAGTGTTACATAGTAACTACCAGCCTAGTGTTACGTAGTAGTCATAGTAACTACCAGCCTAGTGTTACGTAGTAGTCATAGTAACTACCAGCCTAGTGTTACATAGTAGTCATAGTAACTACCAGCCTAGTGTTACATAGTAGTCATAGTAACTACCAGCCTAGTGTTACGTAGTAGTCATAGTAACTACCAGCCTAGTGTTACGTAGTAGTCATAGTAACTACCAGCCTAGTGTTACGTAATAGTCATAGTAACTACCAGCCTAGTGTTACGTAGTAGTCATAGTAACTACCAGCCTAGTGTTACATAGTAGTCATAGTAACTACCAGCCTAGTGTTACATAGTAGTCATAGTAACTACCAGCCTAGTGTTACGTAGTAGTCATAGTAACTACCAGCCTAGTGTTACATGGTCATAGTAACTACCAGCCTAGTGTTACGTAGTAGTCATAGTAACTACCAGCCTAGTGTTACATAGTAGTCATAGTAACTACCAGCCTAGTGTTACGTAGTAGTCATAGTAACTACCAGCCTAGTGTTACATAGTAACTACCAGCCTAGTGTTATATATAAACTACCAGCCTAGTGTTACATAGTAACTACCAGCCTAGTGTTATATAGAAACTACCAGCCTAGTGTTACATAGTAACTACCAGCCTAGTGTTACATAGTAACTACCAGCCTAGTGTTACATAGTAACTACCAGCCTAGTGTTACATAGTAACTACCAGCCTAGTGTTACTACTACCAGCCTAGTGTTACATAGTAACTACCAGCCTAGAGTTACATAGTAACTACCAGCCTAGTGTTACATAGTAACTACCAGCCTAGTGTTACATAGTAACTACCAGCCTAGAGTTACATAATAACTACTAGCCTAGAGTTACATAGTAACTACCAGCCTAGAGTTACATAGTAACTACCAGCCAAGTGTTACATAGTAACTACCAGCCTAGTGTTACATAGTAACTACCAGCCTAGAGTTACATAGTAACTACCAGCCTAGAGTTACATAGTAACTACCAGCCTAGTGTTACATAGTAACTACCAGTATAGAGTTACATTACAATTGCATCAAATGTAAAAAATATATATTTTCAATGGTGAGAGTTTAGCTGCTATGACTTCAGCTTAAATTTAAGTTATCTTTAACCTAGGTTATCTTAAACCAAGGTTATTTAAAACCTAGGTTATCTTAAACCAAGGTTATTTAAAACCTAGGTTATCTTAAACCAAGGTTATTTAAAACCTAGGTTATCTTAAACCAAGGTTATTTAAAACCTAGGTTATCTTAAACCAAGGTTATTTAAAACCTAGGTTATCTTAAACCAAGGTTATTTAAAACCTAGGTTATCTTAAATCAAGGTTATTTAAAACCTAGGTTATCTTAAACCAAGGTTATTTAAAACCTAGGTTATCTTAAAATAAGGTTATTTAAAACCTAGGTTATCTTAAACCAAGGTTATTTAAAACCTAGGTTATCTTAAACCAAGGTTATTTAAAACCTAGGTTATCTTAAACCAAGGTTATTTAAAACCTAGGTTATCTTAAACCAAGGTTATTTAAAACCTAGGTTATCTTAAACCAAGGTTATTTAAAACCTAGGTTATCTTAAACCAAGGTTATTTAAAACCTAGGTTATCTTAAACCAAGGTTATTTAAAACCTAGGTTATCTTAAACCAAGGTTATTTAAAACCTAGGTTATCTTAAACCAAGGTTATATTAAACCTAGGTTATCTTAAACCTTGGTTATCTTAAACCTAGGTTATCTTAAACCTAGGTTATCTTAATCTTGGTTATCTTAACCAATATTATCTTAAACCTAGGTTATCTTAAACCAAGATTATTTAAAACCTAGGTTATCTTAAACCAAGGTTATATTAGACCTAGGTTATCTTTAACCTAGGTTATCTTAAACCAAGGTTATATTAAACCTAGGTTATCTTAAATCTAGGTTATCTTAATCTTGGTTATCTTAACCAAGATTATATTAAACCTAGGTTATCTTTAACCTAGGTTATCTTAAACCAAGGTTATATTAAACCAAGGTTATATTAAACCTAGGTTATCTTTAACCTAGGTTATCTTAAACCAAGGTTATATTAAACCTAGGTTATCTTAAACCTAGGTTATCTTAAACCTAGGTTATCTTAAACCTAGGTTATCTTAAACCTAGGTTATCTTAACTAATATTATTATCTAAATGCTCCAACATTAAATGGGTTGAACATTGAAAATATATATTCTGAGCGCATGAAAAAAAAAAACTTTTGGTAAAGGAGCCTCAAGTAACACGACCAGACCTGAAAGAGGAGTAATTTTAGCTTAGGTTTGCTTGTATTTTGTCGAGTTTTGTTAAGTAAAAAGAAAAATAATAGATTCAATATTATTGCCTTAAAAAATCATTGTCTGCACTACACACCCCATGTATTAAAAAGTAATATAAGGAAGGAAGGAAAGTCAATACTGTGCCACTGACCTGGATACTCAAGTCACTTCACTTCAGTTGGTAATTACGTTAATGAATAGTTTAATTAAGTGTATTATGAACATTATATAAAATTTGGGGTTTGTATTTTCTCCAATAATTTTTATACAGCCGTTTTACAATAAAAAATCAATATTAATGAGCCACTAATCGCTAATAAAAGTCCTTGAATTGAGAAATTTAAATTTACTGAACCAATTAGTCATATTTTTCAGTGTATAAATATCTAACTTGACGTGTAACAGTTTTTTACATATTGGTCAGATAAACATTTATTGCAGCAGCAGCAGGTAATGTTGAGGTCAATTTATGAGATGAATAAAGTTGTTTACAATGCTAACAGCAGACGACAATCAGCTCTAACTGCCTTATATTTCTACCTAATAAACCAACCTCTTAGAGGGAAAAAATTATTTATTCATCTATAAACTTCCTCAGTAGATTTAAAGCTTTATTAAGGCTCACATAAAACAAACATCGCAGATTTTCCCGTATGGACTTCCTTATAAATCTTAAATTTCAGTCCATTATTTTAACCTTGTGTGTATATATATGACCAACAATTTTCAAAACAGCACAATAAGGACTGGCTGGTGCTATATACTTAATATACATTTCACATATTGATAACCACCCATAGTTAAGTGAACTGTATGAGGGGTAATTAAGGCCTTATTACACCTGCACACTAACATCAACAGTAACTTATACAATAATCATCTGTTAGCTCTAAACCCTGACAACGTCACACAGGTGCTGATAATTAAAGCATTAAACACTAACGTTAACAAAAGCTCTGTCAACATTGATGTATTTTACTACAATATTAATAATAATGCTATAATGTGAATTAAACTGAGTATATATAGAGGCCTTCATCTTAGTATTGATTGTTAGTGGACCGCCAGTAACAATCAATACTAAGAGTTATTGTACCTCCTTACATTACCTCAGCTCAGGAGAGATGAGTACTCTGCTAAATGAGTCTTGAGTTACTGCTGGAGAGTACAGGTCACCACTGGATCACTGGCTGAGGTACACTGTAGTCAAGGCTAAACATACCATGGAATGCAGACCCCCCCTCACGTCAATACTATGAATCTTGCTTCTAATACTTCCCTTCTTACCAGTTTAAGTGCTTCCACTACTAGACGCCATTAACACCGGTCTTAGAGCAAACTGTATACTGTCAGCCACCGGAATACTTTAATTCAGAAAATAAGGACCAAAGAAAACTTTGGTGGTACAGAGTGACACACATACACGCACACAGCTATGTGTATAGATCAGTATATATCATGGTCCGGGGCAACACGATCCCGTCAATATTCACATCATTAAGCATTCATCGAACCATCATATTAATTTGCATATATTTTTAAGCGTCGCTATACACACATATATGTATTTATGATATACATATATATATATATATATATATATATATATATATATATATATATATATATATATATATATATATATATATATATATATATATATATAGTCGTGCCGATTAGGTAAAACTGGTCAATTAGAAAGAACTCAATTAAAATTAAGTCTTTTCTAAAATTTTCTCTTATTCGTTTAAAGATATATTTTTCCATTTATGTTAATGAAAAAATAATTTTGTACCAAAGGAATCTTAGAAAACTTACCTAACCTTATTATAACAAGCGCAATTTAATTTAGCCCAATGCAACTCAATATATTTTAGATAACTTTACAATAATTTAATAATAAACAAACACAATGAAATATTTTTTTCGTTAGGATCAGAATGATTTTTTGCGAAATTATTGCATACACAAAATTGCAAGTTTTACCTATTCGGCACAATATATATATATATATATATATATATATATATATATATATATATTATATATATATATATATATATATATATATATATATATATATATATATATATACATATATACATATATTACCTAATAAGCCGAATTGTCCAGTTTGGCCCATTTAGCAAGGGTTCACTTTGCCGAAAAAGCCGAATGAAATTTTGTTTTTGGCATGAATCAGTGGAAATCAACCCGAGCATAACGAAAAATAAATTATATCATAGATATAACGTAATATTAAATATACATAAGTTGACCAATGATATATATAGCAAAATTTAGCTAAAAATACTGTATTAACAAGGGGAAAGGAAATCATTGTTAAGATCGCCTCTCTGTGATAGATATGAGGATGGTACAAAAAAATCAACATATGATTTCTAACGCTCTCATCCCCTAAAGTTTTTCCTCTGATCAAATAATATTTAATGCGGATCTTGAGTCTTGAATATTTCCTGGAATAATACTTTATAAACAGTCAAAACTCAACTATCTGGTGTTCGAATATCTGCCTCAGTTGCTTGCAATGGAATTTCCTTTCGGAGTATTCTGTGCTTATTACTTTAGCAAAGGAATATAAGTTTTTAATGTTCAGCCTTTTCTCTCTCTTTGAAATGTTCGTAAAAATGTCATAGGTACGATTGTTTTATATTTGCATTGTGTTAATCAGATCATGTTTTTATTTTCAGAGTAAATTTTTATGTTGTGTAGTCGTAGTGTCTAGGGCTGTAAATCACATATGGTGAAAAATCGGAATATCCTTGACAAGTCTAAGGAGAAGAGTCTCGAAGCTGCATTCTGCTGGCCAAGCACTTTGTAATTTCTTTCTCTATCACGTTGATGTAGAGGAGTTAAAGACCAGCGCTGAAGTGGTTTGAGATATTGAGGGTTTTGGGGCGATAACCAGAATTGCGGAAGGACCATGGCATCGACGAAATCCTCGTTGTCCAGAAGGACCGAAAACTTTTGAAGATGTAGATGTAGTAGGTTCGCCGGTATAATCGTCCGGCCCGGACCTTGGCTCGGGAGGAGGTACAAGTACATCCACGTCTTCTAGGACCAACTGTCCCCAGGCCTAGCCCCATTCCCCGCCCCCACGGGGCTCGGAGGGAGACGCTAGGCACCTTGTGCTGCCACATCCCTGCCCACACTGGGCTCGAAGGGTGTGGCAGCTGCATAGCAGAATACG
Source organism: Cherax destructor (assembly GCA_009830355.1). Classification (NCBI taxonomy): domain Eukaryota; kingdom Metazoa; phylum Arthropoda; class Malacostraca; order Decapoda; family Parastacidae; genus Cherax; species Cherax destructor. The sequence goes on along the minus strand of WNWK01005126.1, from coordinate 48,811 downwards.
ATGTCAGGAGGTGCAAAGACAGCAAGCACTACAGGATCCTTTTCGAGCCACACCCCAGCTTTGGGCCGAGGCCCGAGCGCTGGGGAGGCTGAAGAATGCCTCTTGCTTTGAGTGTTGTTGCTGCTGCTACTTAACTTGTCCGTTGCATTTAAAAACTTTTGAAGAAAAACAAGAACAGCCAAGCTCAGAGAAAGGAGCCACTCAAGAGTAATCTTGTGAACGTGTTTGACGTGACTAATGCGAGCGCTGTTTCCATCATGGAAAACGAAGAGTATCAATCTTTTTCGCTGGCTCAGGGGAATAAAAAAGGGAGAGGTACCATTTGATCCGTCGATAGAAAAACAGAAAGGAAGCAAGGAAAAGACGGCTGCAAACCGACAACTGCTGGAAGAAAAGAGGAGGCAGAAGATGGCAAATGAGACTGCAGCATCATCATCTATAGATATTTCTGCGTCAGAATCAACGGGAGAGAAGGAAATCAGAGCGTGTGGAAGTGCAATAATCCGTCAAAAAGGAAGAAGATAATGAAGAATGTGATCTCCGCCGATCATTCAAAACTGAATGATCGAATGACAAGGAATGTCATCACAAAAACAATAGAGATCATCAACTACAACCCAGAAAAAATCAATATTAGTCGTTCCTCCATCAAACGACACCGAGAGCATCACTGCAGCAACTTAGGAATAACAATGAAGAGTGAAGTTGAGGAAATTTCATTCATTGTTCACTGGGATGGAAAGTTCGCTCCAGATCTGTTAAATTCAGTCAAACAAGTGGACCGACTTGCAGTCATTGTCAGCACCATCAATGGACAATGTCAACTGCTTGGAACTCCAAAACTTGCTGGTGGAACAGGTGTAGTACAAACAATTACTGTTAGAAGCTTCACCAAGAATGGGAAATGACAGAGTGCGTCATCGAAATGTGCGTTTTATCTTGAACAGAAGCCACCACGTGATGTAAGTGATGATGACTGGGATCTTCAGAGCCTGCTGTGGACCCACATCACGCCCTGATAGTTCCTTGTTCAAGATGACTGGGACCTTCAGAGCCTGCTGTGGACCCTCATCACGCCCTGATAGTTCCTTGTTCAAGATGACTGGGACCTTCAGGCCTGCTGTAGACCCTCATACGCCTGATAGTTCCTTGTTCAAGATGACTGGGACTTCAGAGCCTGCTGTGACCATCACGCCTGATAATCCCTGTTCAAGATGACTGGGACCTTCAGAGCCTGCTGTGGACCCTCATCACGCCCTGATAGTTCCTTGTTCAAGATGACTGGGACCTTCAGAGCCTGCTGTGGACCCTCATCACGCCCTGATAGTTCCTTGTTCAAGATGACTGGGATCTTCAGAGCCTGCTGTGGACCCTCAACACGCCCTGATAGTTCCTTGTTCAAGATGACTGGGACCTTCAGAGCCTGCTGTGGACCCTCATCACGCCCTGATAGTTCCTTGTTCAAGATGATTGTCTTCAGAGCCTGCTGTGGACCCACATCACGCCCTGATAGTTCCTTGTTCAAGAGGTTCAAGGCAAATGGAATTTCATTGACCAGTCAGACTTTACTACATGTTTGGATGATAAAGAGATCCTGTTGGTTATTGGCAAAGATGACAGAAGAGATGCTTGAGTTCGCTCATAAGGCTCTGGAATCAGGAAAATGCATATCCTCTTTCTTGGAGCAAAGATTCCCGGGTGCCATTTCAAGCGTCCAGGAGCAATACAACAAGCACGATGGATAGCGAAAGTCTTGTGGTCGGTGACTCACAGGTAAGATATATGGACTGTACTTTCTGTAACAGAGACAGGAAGGTGAGACAGAGGATGTTTCCCAGGAAATGATGTTGGTGACATAGTCAACAGGTTGGATAATATCATGTCAGGTAATGGGAACAAGCCCATTATCTGTCTCAGTGCTGGTGGAAATGATATCGGGAAGGGCGGGAGACAGGAGCTGCAAGATAAGTGCAGGTCAGCTATAGATTTAATTAGGTCTAAGGAAAGTGTCCCGATCACATGTAGCAGTTTGCTTAGAAGGAGAGTGGGCAATGAATGGATGTCTAGGGCAAATGGTGTAAATTGCTGGCTAGACAGGTACTTCAACCCCATTCATTGACAACTGGGACAATTTCTAGGGCAAACTTGATATGTTAAACTTGATATGCTAAACCCACAAGGATTATACAGCCTTCATCCAACGTTGTCACATTTCCACTACCAACTCTTCATTATAAGACTGTGAAGACTCCTCAATAGACTAATAGGTACATAAGTTAAGTTAGAGTTAGATGTAGATTGGTTAGCCTAGTATATATGATTTCCTTGAACTAGGCCTATACAGTTACAACACAGTGCCACGTGTTGAGAGCTGTCAGCCCACAACCACCTCAGCCACGTGTTGAGAACAGTCAGTCCACAGTCACATGTTGAGAACAGTCAGCCCACAGCCACGTCTGGAGAGCTGTCAACCCACAGCCACGTCTTGAGAGCTGTCAACCCACAGCCACATCTTGAGAGCTGTCAGCCCACAGCCACGCCTTGAGAGCTGTCAGCCCACGGCCACGTCTTGAGAGCTGTCAGCCCACAGCCACGTCTTGAGAGCTGTCAGCCCACAGCCACGTCTTGAGAGCTGTCAGCCCACAGCCACATCTTGAGAGCTGTCAACCCACAGCCAGGTCTTGAGAGCTGTCAGCCCACAGCCACGTCTTGAGAGATGTCAGCCCACAGTCACCTCAGTCACACCTGTACAGCCTTACTGACGAGACTACGTCTTGTCTCACTAACCCGGATGCTAAATTGTGGCTCAAATACATTATTTCGCGGTATTCCTAAAGGGATTTAATCACATACATCCACACATGAAGGCGGTAACTTCCTCTTAGCTGTACAAATTGAATGCATTCAAATCCATACGTTAATGAGTTACTGCCCACATGGAGGTCCACCTGGAAATACATCTACACCCGAGACATGAACTGCACTTGTCTAGATAGAAGAAATAATATGTTATCCAGAGATGGCAGGTTCTTGGATTGGATTCAACTAATGACCTGATTGGATAATTACCTAAGCAGTCAAAACACAAGACAACCCTTGTCTAGACATGTAGTAACACAACACAGGGTGTAGTAACACTACACATGGTGTAGTAACACAACATAGGGTGTAGTAACACTACACAGGGTGTAGTAACACTACACATGGTGTAGTAACAACACAGGGTGTAGTAACACAACACAGGGTGTAGTAACACTACACATGGTGTAGTAACACAACACAGGGTGTAGTAACACAACACATGGTGTAGTAACACTAAACATGGTGTAGTAACACTACACAGGGTGTAGTAACACTACACAGGGTGTAGTAACACTACACAGGGTGTAGTAACACTACACATGGTGTAGTAACAACACAGGATGTAGTAACACAACACATGGTGTAGTAACACTACACATGGTGTAGTAACACAACACAGGATGTAGTAACACAACACATGGTGTAGTAACACTACACAGGGTGTAGTAACACTACACATGGTGTAGTAACACTACACATGGTGTAGTAACACTACACATGGTGTAGTAACACTACACAGGGTGTAGTAACACTACACAGGGTGTAGTAACACTACACATGGTGTAGTAACACTACACAGGGTGTAGTAACACTACACAGGTTGTAGTAACACTACACAGGGTGTAGTAACACAACACAGGGTGTAGTAACACAACACAGGGTGTAGTAACACAACACAGGGTGTAGTAACACTACACAGGGTGTAGTAACACTACACAGGGTGTAGTAAAACAACACAGGGTGTAGTAACACTACACAGGGTGTAGTAACACTACACAGGGTGTAGTAACACTACACAGGGTGTAGTAACACTACACAGGGTGTAGTAACACTACACAGGGTGTAGTAACACAACATAGGGTGTAGTAACACAACAGAGGGTGTAGTAACACAACACAAGGTGTAGCAACACAACACAGGGTGTAGTAACACTTCACAGGGTGTAGTAACACTACACATGGTGTAGTAACACTACACATGGTGTAGTAACACTACACAGGGTGTAGTAACACAACACAGGGTGTAGTAACACAACACAGGGTGTAGTAACACAACACAGGGTGTAGTAACACAACACAGGGTGTAGTAAACAACACAGGGTGTAGTAACACAACACAGGGTGTAGTAACACACATGGTGTAGTAACACAACACAGAGTGCAATAACACAACACAGGGTGTAGTAACACAACACAGGGTGTAGTAACACTACACAGGGTGTAATAACACTACACATGGTGTAGTAACACTACACATGGTGTAGTAACACTACACATGGTGTAGTAACACTACACATGGTGTAGTAACAACACAGGGTGTAGTAACACTATACAGGGTGTAGTAACACTACACAGGGTGTAGTAACACTACACAGGGTGTAGTAACACTACACAGGGTGTAGTAACACAACACAGGGTGTAGTAACACAACACAGGGTGTAGTAACACAACACAGGGTGTAGTATCACAACACAGGGTGTAGTAACACAACACATGGTGTAGTAACACTACACATGGTGTAGTAACACTACACATGGTGTAGTAACACCACAGGGTGTAGTAACACTATACAGGGTGTAGTAACACTACACAGGGTGTAGTAACACTACACAGGGTGTAGTAACACAACACAGGGTGTAGTAACACAACACAGGGTGTAGTAACACAACACAGGGTGTAGTAACACAACACAGGGTGTAGTAACACTACACAGGGTGTAGTAACACAACACAGGGTGTAGTAACACAACACAGGGTGTAGTAACACAACACAGGGTGTAGTAACACAACACAGGTGTAGTAACACAACACAAGGTGTAGCAACACAACACAGGGTGTAGTAACACAACACAAGGTGTAGCAACACAACACAAGGTGTAGCAACACAACACAGGGTGTAGTAACACAACAGTGTGATATATTAGGGGTTAAGTAAAAAACTTGTCATTATTTTAGGTGTTTTAATTCATAAAATATACATTATACAAATATCATAATATCTCTCTCTCTCTCTCTCTCTCTCTCTCTCTCTCTCTCTCTCTCTCTCTCTCTCTCTCTCTCTCACACACACACACATATACACACACATACACACGCAAACACACGTCAGGCCCATACTGGAGTACGCAGCACCAGTTTGGAACCCACACCTGGTCAAGCACATCAAGAAATTAGAGAAAGTGCAAAGGTTTGCAACAAGGCTGGTTCCAGAACTAAGGTGAATGTCCTACGAGGAGAGGTTAACGAAAATCGGAATGACGACACTGGAGGACAGAAGGGTTAGGGGAGACATGATAACGACATACAAAATACTGCGAGGAATAGGTAACGTGGCCAGAGACAGGATGTTCCAGAGATGGAACACAGACACAAGGGGTCACAATTGGAAGTTGAAGACTCAGATGAGTCAAAGGGATGTTAGGAAGTATTTCTTCAGTCACAGAGTTGTCAGGAAGTGGAATAGTCTGGCAAGTGAGGTAGTGGAGGCAGGAACCATACATAGCTTTAAGACGAGGTATGATAAAGCTCATGGAGCAGGGAGAGAGAGAACCTAGTAGCGGTCAGTGAAGAGGCGGGGCCAGGAGCTGAGTCTCGACTTCTGCAACCACAAATAGGTGAGTACACACACACACACATAGGAGCTGAGTCTCGACCCCTGCAGCCACAATTAGGTGAGTACACACACACACAAACACACACACACACGAAACTCCTCCAGTAACAACCCCTTTACAAGTCGCGTCAACTTTGTGCCGCCCACTCCTCCCTCCCTCCCTGACCACATCCCCTGTGGTGACGAACACACTAACCCAGACCTTCGCACCGCCACACCTGTCAGATGAGCAATGTACAAAGAAAGTGCAAAGCAAGAACCCGTGTATGAAAGAAGAAAGTAAGTTAAGAGGTACACAAACACAGATGGACTTTCAAACAAGAGTGACGAGCTGAAGGATTGAATAGCTGAAGCAACTCAAGACATCATAGATATCACAGAGACGAAGCTGAGATACGTATCAGATGTCATATTTCTAGCTGGATATCACGTGATTAGAAAAGAAGAATAAACAGGAGAGGCAGAGGAGCAACATTACTACTTAGAAATGAATGGATCTTTAAGGTGCGAAAGTAATATACAGACAAGAGGTGCACGACTTCATAGTGGGCTTAGTTAAGACTAAGGAACCCAAATTAGTAGTTGCAATGATATACAACCCACCACCTAACAACAAGAGACTAAAGCAAGAATATGCAAACAAATGAGCAATTGTTGACGTCACCGATGAAACAGCTATGAGTGCACTCAGGGATAAAGCAAAGCTATTCATCATGGGTCATTTCAATCACAAAGAGAAAGACTGGGAGAACTGCGACCCACATGGAGGACTGGAAACACTGGAGGGCTAAGGTAATGAAAGCGGTCAAGGAAAACTGTGTGTGTCAGCTTGTTATGGATATGACAAGAAAGAGGAGATGAACTAGCAAGCCTGGACCTATTATTGACCACAAGTATCTCAGACATAGGAGAAACAGAATACGAGAGCCCCCTGGGCACCAGCGACAATGCAGTACTGAACTTGGAGTACCTTGTGGAACTAAACATAGAGGGAAGATTGGCAAGTGGAGGGTGAGAGAAGCCAGACTTCAGAAGAGAAGCTTGGCTTGAGAGAAGCCAGACTTCAGAAGAGAAGCTTGGCTTGAGAGAAGCCAGACTTCAGAAGAGAAGCTTGGCTTGGATTAGGGAATTCCTGTATGAAGTGCAACGAGAAAGGGAACTGGAAGGAAAGTGGAGTACATAGCTGGAAGTTGAAGAGAACTTCATAACTAAAAGGCGAACAAGAAATAGCAAAGATAAAAAGAGCGCTTGCTTTACCCAGAAAGGTAGAGAGGTAAAAAAGAGAACTATAAGAGTATGAACAGATGATAGCAAAGGAAAGATGAAAAGAAAGAAGTAAGAAGATTAGCCAGAAATGAATATTCAAGAGTGAAGAGAGAAGCCGAGAGATAATTTGGGAATAACATAGTAGCTTCGGCTAGACTTGAACCAAAACTACCTCACAACAATATTAAAGAAAGATAACAGTAAAATATAGGTAATTTGACTCATGAAGGAAGGAAGAGAGATTAGGAGAAGTGACTAGGAAGTCTGTAGTTCTGAACAATCGATTCAAAGAAATCTTAACTTACGAAATCGTGATGACACGATTGCAAACAAACCACTGTACGGGTGGTCGCTTGAACTTGCGGCAAGTAAGTCGTAAAACTCCAGACCAGCGCATAAGCAACTGTATAAACCTAGCTGGATGAATCTTATTGTATCTTACAGCACCAGGAGAGAAGTGGGTTCATAAACAGTAACCAGCATTGGTTCAGAGATACTAAATCTCGTCTCATTAACCTGTTGGAGCTCTCTAACGAATAATGGAAGTGAGACAGGAAAGAGAGGGCTGGGTGGATTTTCTTTTCTTGTACTGGAGGAAGGCACTTGATGCAAAACCCCATATGAGACTAGAGCAAACACTTGATATGCAGGCAGGAGTAACAGGGAATGTGCTCCAGTGAATCAAGGAGTATCTCAGAGGAAGGAGGCAACAGTGATTGTCCGGCAAGAGGCATCAGAATGGGAAAGTGTAACAAACGGGGTGCTGCAAGAATCGGTATTAGGACCAGTTCTGTTTCTGGTTTAAATGAATGACTTTCCAGATAGTACTGAGTCAGATGTATCCCTGTTTGTTGATGATGTAAAACTGATGATAATATAAACAGACGAGGACAGGGAAAGGCAGCACATGGATCTGGACAAACTGCAAGATTGACCAGATAAGTGGTTGCCTAAATGCAACCCCAGCACCAATAGTATGTTACATATGTAAGTAAGAAATCATTACTAGTGTCACTGCATAGAAATATAACGGTTAGGTAGAGTCAATGAAAGGTCATCGATGCTGACCTGTATGAGTTCAAACCCCGGCTCCACCTGCGGGCATATTAAGTCATGATGTAGACATCACGCTGACAGGATACGGCTGGCTGACGTCTCGACCTTCTAGCTAATAAAACACAGGCAGAGAAACTGTGTATTTCTGCAACACCTCCATAATGTTGCACGATCCCTCCATGCAACACTAACAAATACAAAGTCATGAAGATCGAGGAGGGGAACAGAAAACCAGACACAGAGGAGGATAGATACTGCAGACTTTCCTTAAGAGAAAGACCTATGGGTGGGCATAGTGACTAGCATATCTCCAGAGGCTCACATCAGGCGAATAACCTCAGAAGAAAATGCTCGCCTGGCAAATCTAAGAATGGTCTTCAAGAATCTTAACAAAGAGTCTGTCCGGGCAATTTATACAACATATATCAGGCCGGTTAACCCCTTCTCCTGTATACATTACTAAAGTTAAAAAGAGAAACTTTTGTTTTTCTTTTTGGGCCACCCCGCCTTGGTGGGACACGGCCGATTTGTTGAAAGAAAGAAGAATATCAGGTCTGTCTTGCAGTACGCAGCGTTCGTAAAGAAGCCAGACCTCAGGAAGCCTGTGGTCAAGCAGGAGAAAGTGCAGAAGTACACAACAAGGCTTAGTTAAGAGGAAGGAACTACGAGCAGAGGTTAATGGAATTTAATCTATCGACGATGGAGGACAGAAGAATTGTGAGAGATATGATTAACAATATACAAAATACTTACATGAAATGATAGAGTATACTGGAGCAATGGGCACTCAGGAACACAGCTGGAAGTTAAAGACTCAGATGAGTCACAGGGATGTCAGGAAGTGTTTCTTCAGTCTCAGGCTGGTCGGAAAGTGGAATGATTTCGGTGAGGAAGTAGTAGAGACAGGCTCCATACATAGCTTTAAGAGCAGGTACGATAAGACTCACGAGGCTAGGAAAGAGTGAACTTGGCAAGCGGCAAGTTGAGAGGTGGGGCCAGGAGCTAAGACTCGACCCCTGCAACAACCACATATAGGTGAGTAAACAGACACACACACACAGACACACACACACACAAGGCGTTCTTAAGTTATAAACGTAAAACATAGAGGAAGAAAGGAACACTATAACCGAGTATATGTACCGGCTCTGGAATAAAATGGCGCCTTAAACTCTTGAAACTTAAAAGAAACATAAAAACACCAGTTTTCAATATCACTCAAATTTAGTTTCTCAGTTAGATTCTATCTGAAATTCTTAGCAATTCTGTGAAGGAACGAAAAGTCGATCTTTGTTATTTAAGAAATTTGAATTTGCATACATGACAGGAGCGTGCACGCCGGGGACAACTGAGGTGACTCAACTAATATTGTTGCACAGACTTGCACCTAGAGTGTTGCAACAACCCACAGCTTCTTATTAGTTACTGCAACTGTGCCTCCAGACTGCAAGCAGTGGTGCCTCCAGACTGCAAGCAGTGGTGCCTCCAGACTGCAAGCAGAGGTGCCTCCAGACTGCAAGCAGTGGTGCCTCCAGACTGCAAGCAGTGGTGCCTCCAGACTGCAAGCAGAGGTGCCTCAAGACTCAGCAGAAGGCTGAACTGCAAGCGGCAGTGAGTGGGGCCTCAGACTGCAAGCAGCTGCCTCCAGACTGCAAGCAGATGGTGCCTCAAGACTGCAAGCAGTGTGCCTCAGCCCTGCAAGCCAAGTTCCTCCAGACTGCAAGACAAAGAGGGCCTAACTGCAAGCAGTAGTGCCCTCTGACTGCAAATGGGTGCCTCTAGACTACAAGCCAGTGTTGCCTCAGACTGCAAGTAGTTGTGCCTCAGACTGCAAGCGAGGTGCCTCGACTGCAAGCAGTGTGCTCCAGACTGCAAGCAGAGGTGCCTCAGACTGCAAGCAGTGGTGCCTCCAGACTGCAAGCATTGTGCCTCAGACTGCAACAGGTGCCTCAACTGCAAGCAGTGGTGCCTCCAATCGCAGAGTGCCTCCAGACTGCAACGGGTGCCTCAGACTGCAAGCAGAGGTGCCTCAGACTGCAAGCAGGGTGCCTCAGACTGCAAGCAGTTGTGCCTCCAGACTGCAAGCAGTGTGCCTCAGACTGCAAGCAGTGGTGCCTCCAGACTGCAAGCAGAGGTGCCTCCAGACTGCAAGCAGAGGTGCCTCCAGACTGCAAGCAGTGGTGCCTCAGACTGCAAGCAGGTGCCTCCAGACTGCAAGCAGTGGTGCCTCCAGACTGCAAGCAGAGTGCCTCAGACTGCAAGCATGAGTGCCTCAGACTGCAAGCAGTAGGTGCCTCAGACTGCAAGCAGAGTGCCTCAGACTGCAAGCAAGGAGTGCCTCCAGACTGCAAGAGTGGTGCCTCAGACTGCAAGCAGTGTGCCTCAGACTGCAAGCAGGGTGCCTCCAGACTGCAAGCAGGGTGCCTCCAGACTGCAAGCAGAGGTGCCTCAGACTGCAAGCAGTGGTGCTCAGACTGCAAGCAGAGTGCCTCCAGACTGCAAGCAGTGGTGCCTCAGACTGCAACAGGGTGCCTCCAGACTGCAAGCAGTGGTGCCTCAGACTGCAAGCAGAGGTGCCTCCAGACTGCAAGCAGAGGTGCCTCCAGACTGCAAGCAGTGTGCCTCAGACTGCAACAGTGGTGCCTCCAGACTGCAAGCATGTGTCAACTGAAGCAGAGTGCCTCCAGACTGCAAGCAATGGTGCCTCAGACTGCAAGCAGATGGTGCCTCCAGACTGCAAGCAGATGGTGCCTCCAACTGCAAGCAGTGTGCCTCAGACTGCAAGATGTGCAGACTGCAAGCAGGTGCCTCCAGACTGCAAGCAGTGGTGCTCAGACTGCAAGCAGAGGTGCCTCAGACTGCAAGCAGTGTGCTCAGACTGCAAGCAGTGTGCCTCAGACTGCAAGCAGTGGTGCCTCCAGACTGCAAGCAGGGTGCCTCCAGACTGCAAGCAGTGGTGCCTCCAGACTGCAAGCAGTGGTGCCTCCAGACTGCAAGCAGTGGTGCCTCCAGACTGCAAGCAGAGGTGCCTCCAGACTGCAAGCAGTGGTGCCTCCAGACTGCAAGCAGTGGTGCCTCCAGACTGCAAGCAGTGGTGCCTCCAGACTGCAAGCAGTGGTGCCTCCAGACTGCAAGCAGGTGCCTCAGACTGCAAGCAGTGGTGCCTCCAGACTGCAAGCAGGGTGCCTCAGACTGCAAGCAGTGGTGCCTCCAGACTGCAAGCAGAGTGCCTCCAGACTGCAAGCAGTGGTGCCTCCAGACTGCAAGCAGTGGTGCCTCCAGACTGCAAGCAGAGGTGCCTCCAGACTGCAAGCAGTGGTGCCTCCAGACTGCAAGCAGAGGTGCCTCCAGACTGCACAGGTCCAGATGCAGATGTGCCTCCAGACTGCAAGCAGTGGTGCCTCCAGACTGCAAGCAGATGGTGCCTCCAGACTGCAAGCAGTGGTGCCTCCAGACTGCAAGCAGGGTGCCTCCAGACTGCAAGCAGAGGTGCCTCAGACTGCAAGCAGAGGTGCCTCCAGACTGCAAGCAGTGGTGCCTCCAGACTGCAAGCAGGGTGCCTCCAGACTGCAAGCAGAGGTGCCTCCAGACTGCAAGCAGAGGTGCCTCAGACTGCAAGCAGTGGTGCCTCCAGACTGCAAGCAGTGTGCCTCAGACTGCAGCAGGGTGCCTCCAACTGCAAGCAGTGTGCCTCAGACTGCAAGCAGAGGTGCCTCAGACTGCAAGCAGAGGTGCCTCCAGACTGCAAGCAGGGTGCCTCCAGACTGCAAGCAGTGGTGCCTCCAGACTGCAAGCAGTGGTGCCTCCAGACTGCAAGCAGTGGTGCCTCCAGACTGCAAGCAGGTGCCTCAGACTGCAAGCAGTGGTGCCTCCAGACTGCAAGCAGTGGTGCCTCCAGACTGCAAGCAGAGGTGCCTCCAGACTGCAAGCAGAGGTGCCTCCAGACTGCAAGCAGTGGTGCCTCCAGACTGCAAGCAGTGGTGCCTCCAGACTGCAAGCAGAGGTGCCTCCAGACTGCAAGCAGAGGTGCCTCCAGACTGCAAGCAGTGGTGCCTCAGACTGCAAGCAGGGTGCCTCAGACTGCAAGCAGTGGTGCCTCCAGACTGCAAGCAGAGGTGCCTCCAGACTGCAAGCAGTGGTGCCTCCAGACTGCAAGCAGTGGTGCCTCCAGACTGCAAGCAGTGGTGCCTCCAGACTGCAAGCAGTGGTGCCTCCAGACTGCAAGCAGAGGTGCCTCCAGACTGCAAGCAGAGGTGCCTCCAGACTGCAAGCAGAGGTGCCTCCAGACTGCAAGCAGTGGTGCCTCCAGACTGCAAGCAGTGGTGCCTCCAGACTGCAAGCAGTGGTGCCTCCAGACTGCCAGCAGAGGTGCCTCAAGACTGCAATCAGAGGTGCCTCCAGACTGCAAGCAGAGGTGTCTCCAGACTGCAATCAGAGGTGCCTCCAGACTGCAAGCAGAGGTCCTCCAGACTGCAAGCAGAGGTGCCTCCAGACTGCAAGCAGAGGTGCCTCCAGACTGCAAGCAGAGGTGCCTCCAGACTGCAAGCAGAGGTGCCTCCAGACTGCAAGCAGTGGTGCCTCCAGACTGCAAGCAGAGGTGCCTCCAGACTGCAAGCAGAGGTGCCTCCAGACTGCAAGCAGAGGTGCCTCCAGACTGCAAGCAGAGGTGCCTCCAGACTGCAAGCAGAGGTGCCTCCAGACTGCAAGCAGAGGTGTCTCCAGACTGCAAGCAGAGGTGCCTCCAGACTGCAAGCAGAGGTGCCTCCAGACTGCAAGCAGAGGTGCCTCCAGACTGCAAGCAGAGGTGCCTCCAGACTGCAAGCAGAGGTGCCTCCAGACTGCAAGCAGAGGTGCTTTCAAACTGAAAGCAGATCCTGACCACACCCAGAGTGACCTGACCACAAGACAGTGACCTGGCATCACCTGACATACATCTGACCTTGTGTGTTGTATATATTGCTGGTTCTGTGTGTATGATAATACCTCAGTGAGTAATACATTGTATGAATATAAGGTTCCTACCAGTTAAGTGTCTATCTGCAAATAAATTTCTGTTTACAGTCAAAATGTCGTATTCATTCAGCCTTAATAACCCTGGCGTAGTCAACAGAGGCTTTAACTCGTAAAGCAACCAAATTTAACCATATCGCCTCTGTAAGATAAAGCCAATGGGAGTTGACTTTAATACTTCCTCTCGCCAACCTGACAACGAGTTTCCGCTCGATGCGAAAACTTCTGCAGCAAATTTCCCATTATATTATAGAAAATGTTGAGCGGATGACAGTGGTAGTATGTGGAGTGTGAGAGCTCTCTCTCACCCTCTCTCTCTCTCTCTCTCTCTCTCTCTCTCTCTCTCAGGAACAGGATACTCCCAGGTAAGACCCATGTGGGTGAAAGGGAGATTTGGAGAGAGGAAGATAAGTGGGTGAGAGGAAGGGATAAGAGAGTGGAGAAAAAGAGACAGGGCTAAACCCAGATGGATAGCGTTGGTTGGCAAGGTAGAGGGAATAGTTGGTGGGCCGTGCTGACTGCAAGAGCGTGTTTGACGCGATGGTTGTACTGGACTGGGACAAAGACACTCACACAGATGCTGGCACAACGTCAAGGCTGGTTTGTTGTTGTCTGCTTCTCAGATACATGATGTGGGTTGAAGGGGCAAGACATGGAAGTTGCCTTGGTAAAAGGACGTATTTTAAGGTCCACCCCTGCAGAGGGTAGGGCACTCTCTCTCTCTCTTTCTCACTCTCTCTCTCTCTCTCACTCTCTCTCTCTCTTCCTCTCTCTCTTTCTCACTCTCTCTCTCTCTCTCTCTCTCTCTCTTTCTCACTCTCTCTCTCTCTCTCTTTCTCACTCTCTCTCTCTCTTTCTCACTCTCTCTCTTTCTCACTCTCTCTCTCTTTCTCACTCTCTCTCTCTCTCTCTCTTTCTCACTCTCTCTCTCTCTTTCTCTCTCTCTCTCTTTCTCACTCTCTCTCTTTCTCACTCTCTCTCTCTTTCTCACTCTCTCTCTCTTTCTCACTCTCTCTCTCTCTCTCTCTTTCTCACTCTCTCTCTCTCTTTCTCTCTCTCTCTCTCTCACACATTTAAAACGGAACGAAATAAAAAAGAAAATGCTCCACAATGGAAATAAAAATATTAAATGCGTACAAAAATTAGGAAGCTAAAAGAGATTAATGGCTAATTTTTTTTTTAATTTCTCATCAGAAAAAAATGAATTTCTTGAGAATTCTCAGTTTGAAATTTGAATAAATTTCGTATAGAAATGTGAAGATTTTGAGCTGCCCTCTCTTGCCTTGGATCAAACCTGACCACCTCCCATTCCCAGGCACTGCGTGACCCCCTCACGGGTCAGTGGTCACTGCTACCGTTGTCCACCACTGTGACACTCATAAGAACATAAGAAAGAAGGAGCACTGAAGAAGGCCTACTGGTCCATGCTAGGCAGACACACACACACACACACACACACACACACACACACATATTAAATACTGAGAGGAATCGACAAAGTGGACAGAGACAGAATGTTCCAGAGATGGGACACAGCAACAAGGGGACACAGTTGGAAGTTGAAGACTCAGATGAATCACAGAGATGTTAGGAAGTATTTCTTCAGTCACAGAGTGGTCAGGAAGTGGAAAAGTCTGGGAAGTGATGTAGTGGAGACAGGATCCATACATAGCTTTAAGAAGAGGTATGATAAAGTTCATAGAGCAGGAAAAATGACTTAGTAGCGACCACTGAAGAGGCGGGGCCAGGGGCTGTGACTCGATCCCTGTAACCGCAAATAGGTGAGTACACACACACACACGGGGCCAGGAGCTTTGAATCGACCCCTGCAACCACAACTAGGTGAGTGAGTACACACACACACACACACACACACACACACATACACACTGCAGGATATGTCACTCTTGCCCGACAAACTATATCACACTGGTCTGGAAGATCATTGTGTACACAAACAAATACGTCCATGCACACAAACACACACAGCCATGCACACATGTACATGCAATATTTGTATTATTTATACTATACATATTATATACTTGTATACACACACTGCCATCTCTCATACACATACTGGTATATACAGTATTAATATCGAACAAAAACTAAAAAAAAGACTGTTGGTAGGGGCAAACATTGGCTAAAGATGTGGGAGACGGTGGTTCAAGTCCGCAGGATGTTGTTGTTGTTGTTGCTGCTGTTGTTGCTGCTGTTGGTGTTGTCGTTGCTTCTGCAACTGTTGGTGTTGCTGTTCCCTGCAATGATGTGTGTGTGGGAGGAGGGCGAAGCACAGCAACAAGAAACCAGCTGTGCTCCCCCACGCCAGCAGGTGCACATACCCCAGCAGCAGCAGGTGGACACCACGGCAGGTGGTAGGTGCCCCAGAGTTGGGTTGCAGGTCAGGTTGCATAGCAGCTGGCACTTCCTCTGCAAGAAGAACATCTGAGAACATTATCCTAAATTAGTTTTATCTTAGAACTTAGTGGTACATCAGATGTCACACATATTAGACACACATATTAGACACACACATATTAGACACACACATATTAGACACACACATATTAGACACACACATATTAGATACACACATATTAGATACACACATATTAGACACACACATATTAGACACACACATATTAGACACACATATTAGACACACACATATTAGACACACACATATTAGACACACACATATTAGACACACACATACTAGACACACACATATAAGACACACACATATTAGACACACACATATTAGACACATTCACACATATTAGACACATTCACACATATTAGACACACACATATTAGACACACACATATTAGACACATTCACACATATTAGACACATTCACACATATTAGACACACACATATTAGACACTCACACATTAGTTACTTATATATATATATATATATATATATATATATATATATATATATATATATATATATATATATATATATATATATACATACACACACATATATAAGACACTAGACACATACACTTACACATCTATTAGACCCTCACACATACACTTACACGTATATTAAACACACATATTAAACACACATATTAAACACACATACACTTACACACATTAGACACACATTACATACACTCACACTCACATATTCGACATATACATGCACTCACACTCTCATATTCGACATATATAGATGCACTCACACTCACATATTCGACATATAGATGCACTCACACTCACATATTCGACATATAGATGCACTCACACTCACATATTCGACATATAGATGCACTCACACTCTCATATTCGACATATACATGCACTCACACTCACATATTCGACATATACATGCACTCACACTCACATATTCGACATATACATGCACTCACACTCACATATTCGACATATACATGCACTCACACTTACATATTCAACATACATTCACACTTATTAGACAAACACCCACAAATTCTACATGTCAGCTTCCCCAGGTGATAATTTCTCCCACCTACAACTCACCCACATAAACTTTATGGCAACTCACCCACCTACATTGCATGACAACTCACCCACCTACACTGCATGGCAACTCACCCACCTACACTGCATGGCAACTCACCCACCTACACTGCATGGCAACTCACCCACCTACACTGCATGGCAACTCACCCACCTACACTGCATGACAACTCACAAACCTGTATGGCAACTCACCGTCTAGCACATGTATGGCAACAGATGCAGGTCTGGCGTTGGCTGGGGCGCAAGTGTAATTACCTGCGTCCCTCCAGGTGGCGTGGGTAACTAGGAGCCAGCTGGTTCCTGCGTGCTTGTCTGTCACCAGCTGCACGCCGCCACGACCGCCTGCGTTGATTTCCTCCACCTCAACGCTCTTACCTGCACGCAAACACACGCACGTAAGATACACTGAATACCGTTGATGATTAAGACATGTGTACAACAATTGGGTATCTATTGATGAAAGGTATCTATTGATGATGAGGTGGCACATCTGGAAGAGGTTGTAAGGGACGGGATCCACTAGTGGAAATTAGAAGGCACCTCCATCTGGAATCCAACCCTTTTCTCTCATTACTAGCAGATACGCCATGTCCTGTGTACCAAGACACCGTTGTGCTGCTACTTTGTTACTACATCTGGTGCCTTTGTATTCGACTGAAGGAGTCTACTGTGTAGGCGAAAAGTTTCGTCAATAATGATACCCAACTGTTGTACATGTGTCTGGAAGATATAGCACAGTCTGAAGCCGTTCAGGAGGCATACACAGTGACTGACATGTGTAACATGTGACATGTAAAGGTGACGTAGATAACATGTGACATGTATAGGTGACAGGTAACATGTATAGGTGACAGGTAACATGTATAGGTGACATGTGTAACATGTAAAGGTGACGTTCAATAGACAGACTGCAGCAAGTCTCAGGCTATACCTGGAGTTTACCTGGAGAGAGTTCCGGGGGTCAACGCCCCCGCGGCCCGGTCTGTGACCAGGCCTCATGGTAGATCAGGGCTTGATCAACCAGGCTGTTACTGCTGACCGCACGCAGTCCAACGTACGAACCACAGCCTGGCTGGTCAAGTACCGACTTTAGAACATATCAGTCACAAAGAATAAAAAATCCACAGTACCGTGACTGGAACAATACACAAATAACCCGCTCACAGGAGACTGAAACTTGCGACGATGTTTCGGTCCTACTTAATGGCCCAAATCGGACGTAAACATCGTGATAAGATACAAGTTCAAATTATTCGAAATTCCAAGTTATATTTAACATTTTTAACATAACGAGATGTTAACACAGAATCAAAATATCAATTTTAGAGATTATAATTACTGGGGAGACATTAACACAGGTGGTGATAAATGTTGGACTGAAGGCCAATTCGGACAGGATAAATACCTGTCGATAAATATGCCTCACATATATATTTTTCATCCACGCAAAATTTCCACCAGATACAATTACTTTCAACTTCAACTGGAGAATTTCCATATATTTACTCCTTGTATTTTGCATACGTTAAAAAAAAAAAAAGTAGGCTGAGTTGCAGGCCTCGGGGAAGAACTAGAACACGTGCGCCTATGAGAACACACACAACAGTGTTCTCAGTGTTCTCAGTGAGCGTGAATGTTCCGTATGTTGAGCAAATAAAAACATCTGATGATTTGTTGAGCTACGATGAGTTATTGATGTTGTAGATCACTGCTCACAGACACTGTGAGTTAGTGAGTTATTAGAGTAGTGGAGGGTGTGTACTGTTGTTAGTGGTATATAGTAACGCTTTTTGGATGGTACCAAGTAACGTGGAGGGTATCAGTTAACCTAGAGGGTATCCGGTAACGTGGAGGGTACCAGATAACATGAAGAGTACCAGGTAACGTGGAGGGTACCCGGTAACGTGGAGGGTACCAGGTAACGTGGAGGGTACCAGATAACATGAAGAGTACCAGGTAACGTGGAGGGTACCAGGTAACGTGGAGGGTACCAGGTAACGTGGAGGGTACTCGGTAACGTGGAGGGTACCAAATAACACGGAGGGTACCAGGTAACGTGGAGGGTACCCGGTAACGTGGAGGGTACCAAGTAACGTGGAGGGTACCAGTTAACGTAGAGGGTACCTGGTAACGTGGGGGGTACCAGGTAAGGTAGAGGGTACCAGGTAACGTGGAGGGTACCAAGTAACGTGGAGGGTACCAGTTAACGTAGAGGGTACCTGGTAACGTGGAGGGTACCAGGTAAGGTAGAGGGTACCAGGTAATACGGAGGGTGCTAGGTAAGATGGAGGGTACCAGATAACGAGGAGGGTACCAGGTAATGTGGAGGATACCAAGAATCTTTACAAAAGGGAGAACATAGTACTAGGTACAGTAGTGGTGTGCTACTAGGTACAATAAGTGGTGTGGTACTAGGTACATTAGTGATGTGGTACTAGGTACAGTAGTGGTGTGTTACTAGGTACAATAAGTGGTGTGGTACTCTGACGTGGGAGGGCGTGATACCAGGTACAGTAAGAGGCGTGGTACTCTGACGTGGGAGGGCGTGGTACCAGGTACAGTAAGAGGCGTGGTACTCACTCTGGCGTGGGAGGGCGTGGTACCAAGTGACAGGTGAGCCTCTGACGTTACCAGTAACAACACAAGTGATGTTGATGTCACTTCCAACCTTCATGAACATCTGTTGAGTACCCTGGATCTCAGCGCTGGCCACTGAAACATCAACACATCATCAACACAGGCAAAGTGTTTATCGACAATTGGCTTTAACAACTGGTAACACACACACACACACACACACACACACACACTGGAGCTATGAATCTACCCCTGCAACCACAATTAGGTAATTACACACACACTCAGATGAGTCACAGGAATGTTAGGAAGTATTTCTTCAGTCATAGAGTACTCAGGAAGTGGAACAATATGGAGAGTGATGTAGTGGAGGCAGGATCCATTCATAGCCTTAAGAAGAGGTATGATAAAATTCATGGAGCAGGGAGAGAGTGGACCTAGTAGCGACCAGTGAAGAGGCGGGGCCAGGAGCTATGAATCGACCACCGCAACCACAAATAGGTGAGTACACACACACACACACAGAAAAGTATAAACACAGCAGGCCAAGTGTCTATCGACAAGTGCCTCTGACAACTCGTAACAAACTACCTACCTAACACAGGTATTGAACGTGTATATATTTGGTGAAGGATAGTCTCATTGGTCAAATTTATAAAAAAACGGTGACAGGAATGGAGAAAACGTTTTGAAGAGGGGCGACAAATGGTTTAAGTAAGTTTATTGAAGCACAGGTACACATAGGTACAATTATTATACATAGTGTAAATTACCTAGGATAACCCCCCCCCCCCTAAAAAATTATGTGTTCATGTTTGTCAGGAAACAAGTTTCCTGACGCGGGTCTTAGTCATATGATGACCCGCTGGAGATTTTGGTCATCTGACTGAGACCTTCAGCTGGCTTACCCGTCCACCCCTTTAAAAATTATGGCTATGTTTATAACATGTTCTCTTCTTACTCTCCTAATATCTCCCAAAAAAGTCAGACACAGTGATTTATTTCCACAGTGGTTCTTATACTGTTGGTTAATTTACTTTCACATACTTAAATGTATAATGCCATTGAAGAAAGTTTTGTAATATGTATGATTAGGGATAATATGCATGAGACATAATATGTATGAGGAGGGATAATATGTATGAGACATAATATGTATGAGGAAGCATACTATGTATGAGGAAGCATAATATGTATGAGGAGACATAATATGTATGAGGAAGCATAATATGTATGAGGCATAATATGTATGAGGAGACATAATATGTATGAGGAAGCATAATATGTATGAGGAAGCATAATATGTATGAGGAAGCATAATATGTATGAGGAGACATAATATGTATGAGGAGACATAATATGTATGAGGAAGCATAATATGTATGAGGAGACATGTATGAGGAGACATAATATGTATGAGGAGACATAATATGTATGAGGAGACATAATATGTATGAGGAGACATAATATGTATGAGGAAGCATAATATGTATGAGGAGACATGTATGAGGAGACATAATATGTATGAGGAAGCATAATATGTATGAGGAGACATAATATGTATGAGGAGACATACTATGTATAAGGAGACATAATATGTATGAGGAGACATAATATGTATGAGAAGACATAATATGTATGAGGAGACATAATATGTATGAGGAGACATATATTATGAGGAGACATAATATGTATGAGGAAGCATAATATGTATGAGGAGACATAATATGTATGAGGAGACATACTATGTATGAGGAGACATAATATGTATGAGGAGACATAATATGTATGAGGAAGCATAATATGTATGAGGAGACATAATATGTATGAGGAGACATAATATGTATGAGGAGACATAATATGTATGAGGAGACATAATATGTATAAGGAAACATAATATGTATGAGGAGACATAATATGTATGAGGAGACATAATATGTATGAGGAGACATAATATGTATGAGGAGACATAATATGTATGGAGACATAATATGTATGAGGAACATAATATGTATGAGGAGACATAATATGTATGAGGAGACATAATATGTATGAGGAGACATAATATGTATAGGAGCATTATAATAGTATGAGGAGACATAATATGTATGAGGAGACATGTGAGAGCATAATATGTATGAGGAGACATAATATGTAGAAGGAGACATAATATGTATGAGGAGACATAATATGTATGAGGAGACATAATATGTATGAGGAGACATAATATGTATGAGGAGACATAATATGTATGAGGAGACATAATATGTATGAGGAGACATAATATGTATGAGGAAGCATAATATGTATGAGGAAGCATAATATGTATGAGGAGACATGTATGAGGAGACATAATATGTATGAGGAGACATAATATGTATGAGGAAGCATAATATGTATGAGGAGACATGTATGAGGAGACATGTATGAGGAGACATAATATGTATGAGGAGACATAATATGTATGAGGAAGCATAATATGTATGAGGAGACATGTATGAGGAGACATGTATGAGGAGACATGTATGAGGAGACATGTATGAGGAGACATGTATGAGGAGACATGTATGAGGAGACATAATATGTTTGAGGAGACATAATATGTATGAGGAGGGATAATATGTATTTGGAGGCATAAATAAAAAAAAAATCTAGACAGAGGGGAAATATTTATGGAAATATAGTGACATACAACGCTATTTAGAGACAGTGAATGAACAATTTTATAGAAAACGTGGGATAGAGAAAACGTTGTAGAGAAAACGTTGGAAATAGAAAAAAACGTTGGAAATAGAGAAAACGCTTTAGGGACAGTATGAGAGGGCATACTTAACAAAAACGTCAAAGACAGTGGCAACTGTATCATGTATGTACAAACTCGGGTACAAAAGTACAACAACTAGAAAAGCAATTAGCGAGCGTGTAACTTTTTTCATGTACCCTGACGTGAGTACAAAGTTTGTGACATTTCTAGCCAAGATTTACTAACCAAACAAAGATATTAAAACACTATAACATGTAAATATCAGATGTTATATGTAGGAAAATATGTTAAATTTTTGTGAATAATGTTAACCTTCACAACTATAATAATGTAAATCACCATAATTATAATAATATTAACTACGATAATATTAATTCAAAATAACTATAATATTAAACCTCAGAACTATAATATTAACTCATCATAACTATAATAATATTAACCTTCCCTTGTACCAATCCTGATCACCTCCCATTCGATCGACACCATGCCTAGCCCTTTTAGGGCAGGGTAGGTGCCTGAGCCAGAGCTTGCTTTCCCCTGCGGCTCACATGACTGCTATTCCCATTAGCTCCCCTGGGGCGGGGACGATAGCAGACCAAAGATGGGCCTAGCTTCTCCCTACGAGCCCCGTGAGGGCGGGGAATGTGGCTAGGCCTGGGGACCGTTGGTCCCACAGATGAGGAGGTCCCAAGTACCTCCTCCCATGGCAGACGTTAGTCTGAGCTACTCCCGAAAAAGGGAACCAAGGCCGGGCCACCACTTGGACAAGGCCCGGGCCGGGAGAGTCCCGGCGAATCAACAACAACAACAACCTCCCATTCTACCTGGAGTCTACCTGGAGAGCGTTCCGGGGGTCAACACCCCAGAAAATTCACACAAAATGACTTATTTGAATTGGGGTTCTTGACTTCCATTTGGGTTATTGATTTTAATTGATAGTCTTTGTGTACTGAATGGTTCTTCAGTTTTCTTGTGCTTGGCAGTATTTTTGTCTTTGCCTGTCACTTAATAAAGCTGCAGTTGAACATTTGGAGCCCACGCTGTCAATTTGACCGAGCGAATTGTCAAACTGTTTTTAATGAGGACTCTTCTTGGTCCTCTACTGTTGTTGTTGTTGTAGGTTCGCCGGTACATCCAGCCCGGGTCTTCTCCAAATGGTGACCCAGTAAGGGGTCATCTACTGATGAGCTGCTACACCTATTCTCGACCTCAGTTTTAACCGCGGCTTCACATTCTCTACCCCAAACCTCAGCCAGGCACTCCTAGATCAGATCTCGCAATGGATCAATGCCTGATGAACCAGTTTGTTACTGGTGGCCGCACTCAGTCCAACGTATGAATCACAACCTGGTTGGTCAGGAACTGACTTTAGGAACCTTTCCAGTTCCCTTTTGAAGACAACTAAGAGTCTGTTTTTAATCCCCCTTATGCATGATGGTAAGCTGTTGAACAGTCTTGGACTCCTTACACTTATTATGTTGTCTCTCAGTGTACTCCTTGCACCCCTGATTTTTATTTGAGGTATGTTGCACCATCTGTCGAGTCTTTTGTGTTCGTAGGGAGTGATTTTTGCGTGTGGATTTGAATCAGTTACTTTAGGATTTTCCAGGTTTAAATTATGATGTATCTTTCTCGTCTTTGTTCCAAAGAGTACAGATCAACGGACTTCAAACGTTCTCAGTAATTAAGGTGCTTGACTGAACTTATATTTATAGTGAAGGTTCTATGTATATTTTCTAGATACGCAATCTTGCCTGGTTTAAAAGGGGCTGTTAGTGTACAGCAATATTCCAGCCTAGAGAAAACAAATGACTTAAAGAGGATAACAATTCTCCTCGCATCCCATGTTTTGAAGGTTCTCATTCTCCATTCTATCATTTTCCTCCCTGGTGTGATAATGACATTGTTGTGAACCTTGAAGGGCAGATCCTCTGACATATTCCCAAACACCCTATGAAACATACGGATTTAGTGCTTACTGTTGGGGATATTGGGTTAAAACTAGTGTCAGTGAGCGATAAGTTAAAAGAACAAGTAGAAGAGGTAACCTAAGACATCACAGAGACAAAGATAACTGAAGTGATAGCAGACGTAATATTCCCTGAATGATATTAAGTGTTAAAAAGCAGAAGAATAAGGAATGAGTGAGTAAATAGTAGTGGGTTAGGAGGGGGTGAGTGAAGAGGAAGGGATGAGGAGGGAAGGATGAGTAAAACGTAAATTTAAAGTCACTGACCGACAACATTAAGAGTAAACCTCCTGAAGATTTTTGGTTGAGTGGACACCTGGCACTCATACACGCCAGAGTCACTGACGAGGGGCCCGTCCACCTGCAGCGTCCAGTAGGGCGACCCCACCAGGTGCAGCGCACGGAAGCGACCGTCAGTCGTGTAGGTGAAGGCACCTGTTGTTAACACATGCAGATCTCTACGGCGGATCCACGATACCTGTGCTCCACCGACGGGCAGGGAGGCAGGGAGACAGGTAACAGGTAAGTAGGTATACCAGGCAGGGAGACAGGTAACAGGTAAGTAGGTATACCAGGCAGGGAGACAGGTAACAGGTGAGTAGGTATACCAGGCAGGGAGACAGGTAACAGTTGAGTAGATATACAGGTATCAGGTGAGTAGGTATACCAGGCAGGGAGACAGGTAACAGGTGGGTAAGTCCACTAGGCAGGGAGTCAGATAATTAGATACGAGCTACAGGGAGGCAGGGACACAGGTTCCTAGTGACTGGATGGCAGAGAACACTGATGTCAATACTGAGGTGTGTTCTATACTGAGAGTGTTAGCAGAGCGGCTGATCACTGGCAAAACTGAACACCTGAACACAGTGATACAACCAGCTGAGACTGTAAAACAAAATACTACATTAATATGATGAACAAATTTATTGAAAACGGAATACCAGGAGCATAACTATGTTGTTGTAACAACAGAATAGGTTTTCACACACACACACACACACACACACACACACACACACACACACACACACACACACACACACACACACACACACACACACACACACACACACACACACACACACACACACACACACACACACACACACACACACACACGTACGTCAGGCCCATACTAGAATATGCAGCACCAGTCTGGAACCCACACCTGGTCACACATAAAGAAACTAGAGAAGTGCAAGGTTTGCGACAAGGTTAGTTCCACAACTCAGGGGTCTGTCCTATGAAGAAAGGTTGAGGGAAATAGGACTAACAACACTGGAGGAAAGAAGGGTCAGAGGAGACATGATAACGACATACAAAATACTGCGGGGAATCGACAAGGTAGACAGTGACAGGATGTTCCAGAGAGGGAACACAGAAACAAGGGGACACAACTGGAAGCTGAAGACTCACATGAGTCAAAGGGATGTTAGGAAGCATTTCTTCAGCCACAGAGTAGTCAGGAAGTGGAATAGTCTAGAGAAAGATATAGTGGAGGCAGAAACATACATAGTTTTAAGACAAGGTATGATAAAGCTCATGGAGCAGGGAGAGCAGATACCCAGTAGTGGGCAACGAAGAGGCAGGGCCAGGAGCTGAGTCTCGACCCCTGCAACCACAATTAGGTGAGTACACAACAGGCCTAGTGTCTAATCGACATGTGCCTAGGACAAAATGGTAACTAACACACACGCGCGCGCCAGGAGCTATAATAATAATACTTTATTGAGACATGGTACAACGATACATGGTTGGGTAGACAAGATACATAGTTATTAATGAGATGTACATGCCAAAAGCCCCTAATATGCTGTGCATTGCGGGCATTCTTAGGACTACTTAATTATAGACTACATGGTAAAAAGTTATGGTTGATAATTTATAAAATAAGTATAATTGCGTATCTAAGTTATAAAGTTTGATTATAAGTTGAACATATCAATTAGTTGCAGCAATGCAACTAATTGCGTGAGATAACAATTCAAAACATATCAATCAATTGCAGCAATGCAACTAATTGCGTGAGATAACAATTCAAAACAATTAATTGCATTGCAGTTACAGTTTACGTGGTCATTATAATGTAAATGTTATGGAAATAGTTAGCTTAGTATGTATTATTCATAACAGGTTTTTACATTTAAGTGATTAGTCAGGTTTTTACATTAAGTGATTATTCTACTTTGTTGGGAATGTTTGATATTGAGCATTTAGCTTTGTGTGAGAAGGTGGTTTTTTAGCATCGTTTTGAATTGGGGTACAGGCAGGGTTTCTTTGGCAATGACAGGTAATGAATTCCAAATTTTCGTGCCTTTTATATGCATTGAGTGAGTTTTTACATAGTGTTAGGTGGACACGGGGAACATCGAGGAGTGATCTGTGTCTAGTGTTATGGTCATGTGTCCTGTTAAAATTGGTAAGGAGAAGTTTGAGTGGTGGGTTAATATTTGCATAGAGTGTTCTATGTATGTAATAGGCACAGTAAAAAGTATGGATGTCTTGTATGGTGAGTAAGTTTAGGTTTTTGAATATTGGTGGAGTATGTTGTCTGGAGTGTGAATTTGTTATCATTCTAACTGCTATGACTCGACCCTTGCAACCACAACTAGGTGAGTACACACACACACAAGAGGCAATCTTAATCTCTTCTCATTGATTGGACTACCAAAAATGATGATGATGATAATAATAATAATAATAATAATAATAATAATAATAATAATAATAATAATAATATTATTATTATTATTATTATTATTATTATTATTATTATTATTATTATTATTATTATTATTATTATTATTATGCTCCGTAAATCTGGAAATATAGATACATAACATGGATTTAAAATAAACATTGCGTTTCATAAACATGAATAATTGAACATAATCTGGCAAGCATCTAATTTGGAAGAAAAAATCATCTGAAATAACTATCAATTAAAAAAAAATAATTAAAAATATTTTAGGTGAAGTCGTCAAACATGGATGTTTTGCCTCAGGTGTTTAACTTGTTTGGTAAACATCAACATTTTGCAGTATTTGTGTTTTAAGATTTCGAGGCAAAGGTTTGGTGCTGTGGCGTAGACGCTGCCAGGCTCCAGGTTAAGATTAACATGTTAATATTTAAATACTTCTGTGCAAATATGTCTTTATTAATGCTCGTAAAATGTTTGACGTCAAAAATTAAGGAAAATATTATATATATATATATATATATATATATATATATATATATATATATATATATATATATATATATATTATAACAAGAAATGGTTAATTCAGTTATCGGGAGATTGCAGAGACACTGCTGTCAGAGATCACAAGGTTCGTCAACAATTCCTTGGCTGGTCTGATTCCTGACGAGATTAAACCTTTCTTTTTTGGAGCATCACTTTGTGCCCTTAAAAAGAAGGATGGAGGAATTAGGCCAATCGCAGTGGGCAACACGTTTCGCCACCTCGTTTCTAAAGCTGCTGTCAGAAGTATTCGCGCAGAGGCAGCCATCATGCTTCAACCAAACCAGCTTGGCTTTGGGGTCTCTCAAGGAAGTGAAGCAGCGGTTCATGCAACAAGGGCGTATATTGACAACCTACCTGAGGACAATGCAGTGGTTAAATTAGATTTCAAGAATGCATTTAATCTCCTTAAAAGGGACGTAGTATTAGCAGCTGTACAAGAACATTTTCCAGGTCTCTTCCCTTTTGTTTCAGCTGGATATAGCAAGGAATCAATGCTCCTGTTTGGAGAGCATGAAATCACATCATCAGAGGGTGTCCAGCAAGGGGACCCTCTCGCACCATTTCTCTTCTGTATAGCAGTTAGGGAAATCACAGTGAGACTGACCAGTGAGCTAAACATCTGGTTCCTGGATGATGGCACACTAGCAGGTACAAAGAAGTCCCTTGTAGATGATCTTACACAGGTGATGACAC
Source organism: Cherax destructor (assembly GCA_009830355.1). Lineage (NCBI taxonomy): Eukaryota > Metazoa > Arthropoda > Malacostraca > Decapoda > Parastacidae > Cherax > Cherax destructor. Next base: position 21,014 of record WNWK01005126.1, on the reverse strand, counting down.
GGGGACAGGAAATGGGTCTCATCCTGAATCCATCCAAATGTGAAATCATATCAGTCAATCAACAAGTGATAGATGCAGTGTTATCAAAACTACCGGGAGCAACAGTCATTGCCCCTACTAATAGTGTCTTGCTTGGAGCACCTCTGGGAAGCGAGGCCATTGACACAATTCTCAGGAAGAAACTGGAAGAATTGAGAAGAATGGAACAACGAATAGGCAATCTTGACACCCATGATGCCTTGTACCTTCTCACAAAATGCTTGAGTCTGCCCAGGTTGACATATTTCCTAAGATGTGCTCCTTCATATGATAACCCTATACTGCACGAATATGACAGTATCCTGAGGCAGATCTTTACTAAAGTACTTAACCTTACTCTAGAAGATGGGCAGTGGGACCAAGCTACACTCCCAGTCAGACTAGGAGGCAATGGTGTCCGCAAATCATCTCAGATTGCTCTACCTGCTTTCATGTCTTCATGCATTGCATCCAGAGGGCTTGTAGCAGCAATTCTCCCTGAACATTTTAGGGACACGATTGGAATCCATGACCAAAAGTTCGTTGATGGAGCCAGGATCTGGGATAACCTAACAGGCTCTGAAACCAGGCCTGCTCCCCCCAACAACTACAAACAGTCGCACTGGGATGGCCCAATAGTAGAGAATATAGCCTCAGCAATGCTTCAGAGTGTGTCAGGGAAGGATAGAGCCCGCCTCCTTGCAGTGAGAGCTCCTCATGCAGGGGACTTTCTTTTGGCTGTTCCCAACTCCAGCCTTGGCACACGCCTCGACCCACAGACCATCCGCATTGGTGTTGCCCTTCGACTTGCCGCCCCTATTCTCGCCAAACACAGGTGTATTTGTGGCAGTGAAGCAGCAGACCGATTCGGGTACCATGGTCTTGTGTGTCGTAAATCCGAGGGAAAGATTGCAAGACATGAAGAGGTTAATAACATTATCAAGAGGAGCCTCACAACAGCCGGATGCCCAGCAGTAAGGGAACCACCCCAACTATGCAGATCTGATGGCAGCCAAAAACGTCCAGATGGTATCACCCTTCAAGCCTGGACAGACGGCAAGCAGGTGGTGTGGGACTACACATGTGCATCTACCTTGGCTGATACCTATCTCCAATACACCAGGGAGGAAGGAGGGGCAGCTGCCACCTTCAGGGAGTCCCAGAAGTCGAGAAAATATGGAGAACTTACCCATCATTATATGTTTGTTCTCATAGGCTCAGAGACCCTTGGCTCATGGGGAAAGAGTGCATCTAAGTTCCTCAAGGAGCTGGGCAAAAGACTCAACAGGGTAACTAGGGATCCCAGGGCGGCTAGTTTTCTGTTCCAGCGACTCAGCGCTGCTGTTCAGAGGGTAATGCATGCTGTATTCTGGGCACGCGCCCCAGCTCTGAGGAGCTGGATGAGATTTTCGCATTATAATCAGTGACAAACATGTAACAATATGTACTAGACATGTATCTCTCACCTCGTGTACTGTATATGTCATCTTTATATCAACAATGTATCTCTTAAATCTTTTGTACCATATTATGTAATAAAATATACCTATTGGTATATATATATATATATATATATATATATATATATATATATATATATATATATATATATATATATATATATATATATATTAAATCTTCATGAGGAAGTGGAAAAGAATTCTTCCTCTGTAAGCCATGCGAGTCATAAGAGGCGACTAAAATGCAGGGAGCAAGGGGCTAGTAACCCCTTCTGTATAAATTTCTTAATTTAAATTTAAAAAGAGAAACCTTTGCTTTTCTTTTAAGGTCGATACAAGATGCAAAACAATAATGGTGGTGGGAGGGGGGTATGGGGGGAGGGGGGTAGGGGGGAGGGGGTTGGGGGGGGATGGGGGGAGGGTTTGTAAGTTGAAGAATAGCTCTAAGAATTTCGTTTTGCAATCAGCACATCTTCATTTGATTGCAATGTTGCAGAAATGAGTAGGATGTCCAGGTAGATTCGTTCAAGGGAAGGACTAGCTGGAATGAGATGGCATCAAGCAGACCAGTGCCAGGTGCCAGTAAGATGAAGGCAAGATATTAAAACAGTTGCAGTAGAAGCATATAAAAGCCCATCAACACTAAATATTTAGTAATGACCTAACGACCACAACATTAGTGACATGACTATTGTCACAAGACTCGATCTCAAGACTCGCTCGACTGTTGTAAATGACTTCTACACTGATGAATTAAGCAGCACCCAAGTTCTGCTGCACCCAGGTTCTGCTGCTCCCAGGTTCTGCTGCTCCCAGGTTCTGCTGCTCCCAGGTTCTGCTGCTCCCACGCACCTTAACGGATGAACCAGCATTTACATAAGGGTGAATAATTTTTTTTTAAAACTTGATTATGTTATTTATTGGTTCTTTGATTATCTCTGTATTTAAGCGAAGCTCCTTGTTTTCGGTCAATGTATTCTCTCTGTGCTCCATTATTCCTATATACCTTCTCTTACTGTATTTCTCTCTCTCTCTCCTCTTGTTCTGCTTTTCCATATTCCCCTCTAATGCTCACTAGTCCTCTCCATAATCTAGTTTACATCTTATTAATTTTCCCTTATTCTCACAGCATTGCTCTTAGCCTATTATTCTCTCTCTCTCTCTCTCTCTCTCTCTCTCTCTCTCTCTCTCTCTCTCTCTCTCTCTCTCTCTCTCTCTCTCTCTCTCTTCTCTCTCTCTCTCTTTCTCTCTCCTACAACAGCCTTAACACATAACATTAATTCCACACAAGGCAACATAGTGAAAGAGAATATTTAATGTTTCAGTGTGAGAGTAATCATACGTGATGGTCGCAGGGTGGAGGCGCACCTCTCCACCTCGCAGGGTGGAGGCGCACCTCTCCACCTCGCAGGGTGGAGGCGCACCTCTCCACCTCGCAGGGTGGAGGCGCACCTCTCCACCTCGCAGGGTGGAGGCGCACCTCTCCACCTCGCAGGGTGGAGGCGCACCTCTCCACCTCGCAGGGTGGAGGCGCACCTCTCCACCTTCTCGCAGGGTGGAGGCGCACCTCTCCACCTTCTCGCAGGGTGGAGGCGCACCTCTCCACCTTCTCATGTTTCAATTTATAGTTTGTTAGAAATGCAGTAACTGTGGACTTTTCCCTGGCACTATGCCCTGGCACTATGCCCTGGCACTATGCCCTGGCACTATGCCCTGGCACTATGCCCTGGCACTATGCCCTGGCACTATGCCCTGGCACTATGCCCTGGCACTATGCCCTGGCACTATGCCCTGGCACTATGCCCTGGCACTATGCCCTGGCACTATGCCCTGGCACTATGCTCACCCATTGAGGACACGGTAAATCTCCAAGCAGATATAAACAAAGCTTTCCAACGGTAAACAATATGTTGTCCAATGAAGACAAATTTCAACTAATCCATTATGGAAAACTGGAGGAAATAATAGCTAGAACGGAGTATACTACAAATTCTAATCATAAAATAGAGCGAAAAAGTAGTGTGAAGAACTTGGGAGTGTTAATGTCAGAGGATGTCACCTTCAAGGATCACAAAAGTCACTATTACATCTGTGAGAAAAATAATAGGATGAACCTTCACTGCACATATAAGTTCTGTCATTCACCTTAATTACTATGAACGCGTGGAGTCACTTAACTTATACTCACTGGAGCACAGGCGAGAGAGATACATCATAAAATACAACAGGAAAATCGTAGACGGACTGGTCCCAAGTCTGCACACATAAATCACTCCCTACGAAAGCAAAAGACTGGCCAGACGGTGCAACATACCACAAGTGAAAAGTAGGGGAGCCATTAGTACACTAAGAGAAAACGCAATAAGTGTCCGGGGCCCAAGACTATTCAACAGCCTTGGGCCGCGGACATAACGGAAATTATCAGTAGATCCTGGCTACCTTCAAGAGGGTCTAACTGAAGTCAATACCCGATCAGCCGGGCTGTGGTTCGTACGTTGGACTACGTGCGGCCAACGGTAACAGCCTGGGTGATCAGGCCCTGATCCACCGGGAGGCCTGGTCAAGGACGGGTTCGCGTGGGGCGTTGACCCCCCGGAACACCCTCCAGGTAGATCTTTATCCTTGAGTGAGGTCTTCAACCTCTGTGTCTCTTGAGTGTGCTCCATGTCCAGTCTTTTTGCCCCTTTCAAATCTTCATAAGCTTCCACACACAACCCGCACATATAAAAGAGAGGAGTGCTCCTCTAGAATATGACTGTCTCCACTACTACTATCACTACTACTACCACTTCCACTACTTACTCCATTATTACCCCACTCTGGTACCCTTCCCTGTCTGCCTGCCTATAAATACCACTTCCCCCGTCTTTGTGTGTTAGATCCAACTCCCTAAGTAGTTAGACTGTTGGGTTTAGTTCTGACTCTTTCTCTTCTACTTCAGCTCTTCCTCTCACCGGCTATTCTTCTTCAGTCCCCACTTCCCCCTCGCCCCTAGTGGGTCCTTACCTGAGAGTCTGAACTGAACTGAACTGTGTGTTAGTGTGACTTTGTAAATGGTCCAAGTCGGGCCGAAACGTCGTCGTAAGCTCCTCTCTTTTATATGTGCGGGTTGTGTGTGTATTGTTCCAGTCACGGTATTGTGCCTTTTTGTTATTCATAAGCTTCCGTTTGCTGAGGTTAAATTCAATTACCAATCTTGCAGTTTGCCAAAATACATTTGTAACCTTTCGTTGCCCTCATTTGTTTTGATTTTCCTCATAAGTGTTATATCATCAAACAGGGATACACTGTTTCCATCTGGTATGTCGTTAACATGTACCGGAAACACTACTGGTCCTAATACCGATCCTAGCAGAACCTCACTAGTTACTCTTTCCCATTCTTACCTCTTCTTACACTGTCAGTCTTTTCTCACCACTTGTGTGTGTGTGTGTGTGTGTGTGTGTGTGTGTGTGTGTGTGTGTGTGTTAGTTGACAGTTGCAACATCTCACCAATGAAAATCAAGGGTGCCGTGAATGCACTAAGAACAGTACCTAAAGTCAGTACCTGACCAGCCAGGCTGCTGTTTGTAAGCTGGATTGCGTGCAGCTGGCAGAAATAGCCTGGATGATTAGGCCCTGATCCACCACGAGGTCTGGTCACTCCAGGTATACTCCAGCAGTGTGTATGTGTGTAAATATTATATATAAGTCGTGCCGAATAGGTAAAACTTGCGATTCTGGCTTAAATAGCAACGCTCTTCTTGCCGAATAAGGCAAGCAAAAATTTGTGTATCCAATAATTTCGCAAAAATCATTCTGAACCTAACAAAAAAATATATTTCATTGTGTTTGTTTATTATTAAATTATTGTAAACTTATCTAAAATATATTTAGTTGGATTAGGCTAAATTAAATTGTGCTTGTTATAATAAGGTTAGGTAAGTTTTGTAAGGTTCTTTTGGTACAAAATTATTAATTTTTACATTAACACAAATGAAAAAAAATATATCTTTAAACGTATAAGAGAAAATTTTAGAAGGACTTAATTTTAAAGGAGTTCTTGCTAATTGACCAATTTTACCTATTTGGCATGACATATATATATATATATATATATATATATATATATATATATATATATATATATATATATATATATATATATATATATATATATATCGTCTTCTCTGAGGATGAGGGTCCCCAATAAAGTTCTAGAGGTGGTACCTCCCTATATAATTAAATATATATATTGGGGGTTCGATCTCGTCTAGTCGCAGTATTATTTGCTTAAAACCAGTTTTTCATGGATACATTAACAGACGAGTGGAAATCGATGATCCAGGACATCCCAAAGATGACCATCAAGAACGTCACAAGGAATACCTTCAGTGACGGTTAAAACAGTCAGGTTAAATTTATGGATAGAGTTGTCTTGGAGATAGTAAGAAGAGGCAGAGTGTGTGTTTTCTTGGGGCTGGGATGGAAGATACTGTTAGCTGTCTTGACATCATGAAAGGTAATAGTAGCAATCCTATTATCTGTCTCAGTGTTGGAGGCAATGATGTTGGCAGACGTAGGAGTGAGGATCTGATAAGCACGTAAAGGTCAGCAATAGACATAATTATGAAGAGAGGGCACCCTGTAATATGTGGCATTTTGCCAAAGAGAGAAGTTGGAAATGAATGGTTGTCCAGATTAATTGGTGTCAATTGCTGGCTGGACAAACACTGTAAGGACATTGCAGTATCATTTATAGACAACTGGGATATCCTCTATGGCAGAAATAACATGTAAGCCAGGGATGGGGTTCACTTATCTAGGGCTAGTGTGGGGTCACTGGCCAGTGCAGTGGAGGAAGTTGTTATGGTTTTAAACGAAAAAAAAAATGTGGCATGGGTTTTTGTGGAGGGAAAAATAGACTGTAGATCCAGCGATTTTGAGTTGTTTAAATTTTTAAGATTATGATAATGTGAATTTTAAGGGTAAGATCCATCATTGAGCACTGGGTAATAGTAAAGATAATTACATCAGAAATTGTGAAAATGGGAAAAGCACAGACGAAAAAATAACCTTAAAATATGTTATACAAATAGTAAAAATGCCAGAAATGAGATAAACGAATTACGTCTGGTTGCATGTGCGGGAATCATTGATGTTATTGCAATAACGGAGACTTGGACTAATTTAAATAATCGGAACATGACTGCGAATGCCACGTTCAAGAGTTTGTTCCATGTAGACAGAAATAACAGGAAGAGGGGCGGGGTTGCATTATATATGTACGAGAAAACATTAATGGTTGGATAAAAGCAGGTATAAAAATCGATGGATAAGTCACAGAATCTGTTTGGGTAGAATTTCTATAAATTCAGTAATAGTAGGGGATTTTTAACTTTAGTCAAATTGACTGGGCTTCTCTGACTGGAAATATGGAGTCCAGTGACTTCCTGGAAGTAGTTCAGGACTTTTCTGAAGCAGTGAGCAACTCAGCCTACCAGAGGTTATAATTTGCTTGATCTAGTCTTGTCAAATATAGAAACCTTCGTAGATAATCTAGAAATCATTGAAGAGTTTGGTGCAAGTGATCCCAAATCTATTACCTTTAATATTACCTGGGAGTACGAGAATATTACCTGGGAGTACGAGAATATTACCGGATAGAGAAATACGGGGTACGGAATATTACCTGGGAGTACGAGAATATTACCTGGGAGTACGAGAATATTACCTGGGAGTACGAGAATATTACCTGGGAGTACGAGAATATTACCTGGGAGTACGAGAATATTACCTGGGAGTACGAGAATATTACCTGGGAGTACGAGAATATTACCTGGGAGTACGAGAATATTACCTGGGAGTACGAGAATATTACCTGGGAGTACGAGAATATTACCTGGGAGTACGAGAATATTACCTGGGAGTAGAGAATATTGCCTGGGAGTACGAGAATATTACCTGGGAGTACGAGAATATTACCTGGGAGTACGAGAATATTCCTGGAGGAGAATATTACCTGGGAGTACGAGAATATTACCTGGGAGTACGAGAATATTACCTGGGAGTACGAGAATATTACCTGGGAGTACGAGAATATTACCTGGGAGTACGAGAATATTGCCTGGGAGTACGAGAATATTACCTGGGAGTACGAGAATATTACCTGGGAGTACGAGAATATTACCTGGAGTAGGGAATATTACCTGGAGTACGAAATATTGCCTGGGAGTACGAGAATATTACCTGGGAGTACGAGAATATTACCTGGGAGTACGAGAATATTACCTGGGAGTACGAGAATATTCCTGGAGTAAGAGAATATTGCCTGGGAGTACGAGAGAATATTACCTGGGAGTACGAGAATATTACCTGGGAGTACGAGAATATTCCTGGGAGTACGAGAATATTACCTGGGAGTACGAGAATATTACCTGGGAGTACGAGAATATTGCCTGGGAGTACGAGAATATTACCTGGGAGTACGAGAATATTACCTGGGAGTAAGAGAATATTGCCTGGGAGTACGAGAATATTACCTGGGAGTACGAGAATATTACCTGGGAGTACGAGAATATTACCTGGGAGTAAGAGAATATTGCCTGGGAGTACGAGAATATTACCTGGGAGTACGAGAATATTACCTGGGAGTACGAGAATATTACCTGGGAGTACGAGAATATTACCTGGGAGTACGAGAATATTACCTGGGAGTACGAGAATATTACCTGGGAGTACGAGAATATTACCTGGGAGTACGAGAATAAGGATAATGCAGTAAACGTTCCCGAGTTTCGTTCTACCGATTATGATAAGTTTAGGGAATACCTGTCTAATGTTGATTGGGGTTATCTAGCTGATTCTACTGACGATCATCATACAATAACGAAGGGATCTGCTGCTATGATTTGTATCTTAATAATGTACAGTGTGTCCAAAGTATTTCTATTCCACAGATATAAATCAGGTCAAATAAAAATGATCCCAAATGGATGAATACGAGACTAAAGTATTAATTAAGAGAGAAGAGGGAAATTTATAGGTGCATCAGAAGAGGATAAGATAACCTTATTGACCAATATGTCCATATTAAAAGAGAGCTAAAGAAGGGGATTAGAAAGGCTAAACATGACGAAACCAAAAGGATTCTTTCAAGTGTATAGGACAAAGGTTAGATAAATAGGATCACTGAGAGCTGGGGGAGGGAGGTCAGCTTATTGATAATGAGCAGGAAATTTGCTCTATTTTTAATGGTAAGTTCTTGTCAGTCTTTACACAAGAAGACTTAAATGATATCCAAACAATAAATAATTATTCAGATCCCGACGAACTGTTTTCCAGGATACTTAAAGAATGCAAGTTGGAACTTAGTCATCCACTAACGAGCGTGTTAATGCTTCCATACAAACTGGTGTTGTGTCAGAGATGTGGAAGATGACTGATGTAATTCCTATATTTAAATCAGGGGATAAGTCCATTCCATCAAATTACCGTCCAATAAGCCTGACGTCTATCGTAGGCAAGTTATTTGAATCAATTATAGCCTATATTATTGAAAGCCACCTTAATGACCATAATTTGATTAATGAGTCTCGCACATAGCACATATTCACAAGAAGTCGTTACTGCCTGACAAATTTGCTGATGTTCTTAAATAAAGCATTTGAGGCAGTAGACAACGACCAAGAATATGATGTTGTTTATCGGGATTTCAGTAATGCCTTCGACAGAGACCTCACACAAGACTGTCAAGAAAGTGGCAGCTCATGGTTTAGGAGGTAAAGTTGTAACATGGCTGACCAATAGAAAGGAGAGGGTTTGTATTAATGGGGTCAAGTAGGTAGAGGGGTGTGTAGACCAACTGTTTACAGTGAAACATATAGGTATTTGGATAAGGGTAAAGAGGTTTTTGTGGCATTTATGGATTTGGAAAAGGCGTATGATAGGGTGGATAGGGGGGCAATGTGGCAGATGTTGCAGGTGTATGGAATAGGAGGTAGGTTATTGAAAGCAGTGAAGAGCTTTTATGAGGATAGTGAGGCTCAAGTTAGAGTGTGTAGGAGAGAGGGAGATTATTTCCCAGTAAAAGTGGGCCTTAGACAAGGATGTGTGATGTCACCGTGGTTGTTCAATATATTTATAGATGGGGTTGTAAGAGAAGTGAATGCGAGGGTCTTGGCAAGAGGTGTGGGGTTAAAAGATAAAGAATCAAATACAAAGTGGGAGTTGTCACAGCTGCTTTTTGCTGATGACACTGTGCTTTTGGAAGATTCTGAAGAGAAGTTGCAGAGGTTGGTGGATGAATTTGGTAGGGTATGTAAAAGAAGAAAATTGAAAGTGAATATGGGAATGAGTAAGGTGATGAGGATAACAAAAAGATTAGGTGACGAAAGATTGGATATCAGATTGGAGGGAGAGAGTATGGATTAGGTGAATGTATTCAGATATTTGGGAGTGAACATGTCAGCAGATGGGTCTATGAAGGATGAGGTGAATCATAGAATTGATGAGGGGAAAGGGTGAGTGGTGCACTTCGGAGTCTGTGGAGACAAAGAACTTTGTCTATGGAAGTAAAGAGGGGAATGTATGAGAGTATAGTTATACCAACACTCTTATATAGGTGTGAAGCATGGGTGATTAATGTTGCAACGAGGAGAAGGCTGGAGGCAGTGGAGATGTCATGTCTGAGGTCAATGTGTGGTGTGAATATAATGCAGAGAATTCAGAGTTTGGAAATTAGGAGTAGGTGTGGGATTACCAAAACTATTATGCAGAGAGCTGAGGATGGGTTGTTGAGTTGGTTCGGACATGTAGAGAGAATGGAACGAGACAGAATGACTTCGAGAGTGTATAAATCTGTAGTGGAGGGAAGGCGGGGTAGGGGGTCGGCCTAGGAAAGGTTGGAGGGAGGGGGTAAAGGAGGTTTTGTGTGCGAGGGGCTTGGACTTCCAGGAAGCATGTGTGAGCGTATTTGATAGGAGTGAATGGAGACAAATGGTTTTTAATACTTGACGTGCTGTTGGAGTGTGAGCAAAGTAACATTTATGAAGGGATTCAGGGAAACCGGCAGGCCGGACTTGAGTCCTGGAGATGGGAAGTACAGTGTCTGCACTCTGAAGGAGGGGTGTTAATGTAGCAGTTTTATAACTGTAGTGTAAAGCACCCCTCTGGCAAGACAGTGATGGAATGAATGATGATGAAAGTTTTTCTTTTTCGGGCCACCCTGCCTTGGTGGGAATCGGCCGATGTGTTAATAAAAAAAAAAATAATATGCAGCAAAAAGGACAAGAGGACCTACTCAAGCTTTGCTTGTTCCTTATGCAAGGTCAGTCCATGTCTAAACCAAACCAGGAATTGTTTCAAGGATTTTCATACTCTTTCAAGTCTTTCATAGGCTCAAATACCTCTGATAATAATGTATAATGTCACAATAATTACAGAAAGGATACTCATTATATGCCATATCCACGTTTTTGTTACATTTTTGCAATTTTTGTATCATGTCAAATAGTACAAATAATCCGAACCTATTAGAGAGAAACTTATAATGACGTTTCGGTCCGTCTTGGACCATTCACAAGTTTGACTTGTGAATGGTCTAAGATGGACCGAAACGTCGTCACGAGCTTTACTCTCTCCTAGGTGCGGGTTATATGTGTCTGGTTTACTATCTTTACCTCTTCTTTTCTCCACTCAAACCTCTACCAAATATTCAAAGCTGAACACCATATGGTTACTAGCTCCTAGTGGCAGCCTATATTCAATTTAATCAATATCAGATTCACTCAAGATGAAAACCAAGTCTAGTCAAGCAGGTTCGTCCTCTGCTCTCACTATAATTGTTACTTTGACATGATGGGTCATAAAAAATTCATTACTGTCTCCATCAATTTTGTTCTCCATGTTTCTGGTTCTCCAAGTGAGTGCCAGTTTTCCTTGTGACTTAAATCTCCTACAATTATTAGCTTTGTTTTGGTCTTGTTCTCTGTGCCACTTTCTCTAGCATTTGTTTTGTGGTTCTATTGTTCTCATCTTACTCCTTCCTCGGCCTTCTGTTGCTCAGTGGGGGTTATAAACCACTGCTATCATTGCCTTGAGCCCACCAGTCATTATTTCTCCTACTATACAGTAACTAAAGTTATCAGTGTTTATATTTCCCATCTCAAAACTAAACTGATTCTTTACCAGTAATGTCACCTCACCACCACCTCCTCTTCCACTGATTTCAGTGTTTCTTGTCACAATGAGGTACCCCTCTGGGAATAATGGAATGATTATCCTTCCAAAAACTTTTGTCTGTTATAGCTGTAATGTCTGGATGCTCTTCTTCTACCCTATCCTTCTATTTACCACTTTTTGTGGTATCATTTGCATTTATATACCTAACCCAGTTCTTTTTATCATTCACTTTATGCTGAGACTTCTAGTATTGGTTTGAATTTTGGAGGGTACGAGTGGGAAAGAGGGAATTAGTCAAGTTAGGATGAGAGGGCGAGGGTTAGGAAGTGGTATTATTAGGAGTGGTGTTGAGAGGGAGAGAGGGAAGAGTGAATGCAATTGTAAGTGGGAGTGGGAGGAGAGGACAGGGGAAAGTAGCTGAACCATGAGTGTTATTTAGATTGGAGAGGTCAGGAGGGGAGAGGTGCACTTGTGTGTGTACACACACGTACACACATACATACACAGACACATATAGACACAGACACACATACACTACTGTCAAACACATCTTAATTCCTCCACGTTCTTTACTGTCATCACAGGTTAGTCGTGTCTGACAATTGTGATTTCAGGTTAGCCATGTTGTAAATTATTATTATTGTTATCATTGGGTAGCGGTAAACCTTTAGGGACTATACAGCGTCTATGGGGGAGGAAAGATGGAAGGCATTCAGGCTTAATTCAGGGAATTGGAGCAGAGATCCAGGATTCCAATGGAAATAAGTAAGGACTCCACTTACTTATTTCCATTGGAGTTCTCTACACATACGCTGCTATGTATGATAATCTATGTAACTGTATGTGTGTATACCTGAATAAACTTACTTAGCCCCTCACCAGCATCAAGGAACTCTCTTGAGGGGTCCATATTATGCAGTGTTAGTCACGGCATTATGCCGGGTGAGCGCCCCGGCAAAATGCCGTGACGAAACTAAAAGGTCTACCATACAGGGGGTCTTTTTCCGTCAGTGCATTATGCCGGGTAGCAGCCGTCAGCATGACGTCACGGCCTGCCGTCACACTCCACAGTGACTCCTCAGTGCTGACGTGGCTGCTGCGTGAGAGGAAGTGTTGCACTTTTGTCTCTCATCCCCATCTTTTGTCTGGTGCTCCTTTGCTTTTGGGCTATACATGTTTGATTATGGGTAAAAGAACTGGTGTAGTGTTTCAAGGCTGGTGGTGGTGTCGAGTTACCGTCTGCCAAACCTCGGCCTCCAAGAAGACATCTGTTCATACCTTAACTATGTTAAAGAAGCAGTTAGAGAGTACACCTAACATAACTGCTAGAGAATTGAAAGAAAAGAACCCACATCTTCTCTCAGAGGTGTCTGTAAGAACTGTTAACAGACGTGTCAGAACTGGGTTACAGTAGCCACCGCCAGGTTTAAGAAACCGATCCTTTCCAAGCCACAGAAGAAACATAGGCTGGATTATGCAAAGAAATATCTTCACTGGACTCCTCAACAGTGGTCTGAAGAACTTTGCAGTGAAGCAGCCTTCACCGTCACCTGTAACTGTGAGGGACATGTGTACCGGCCCAGAGGTAGTGACCCGCTAGACCCAGGCTACACCTGTGGGACCACCAAACGCCCAGACTCGCTCATGGTTTGGGGTTTTCAGTTTAATTACCTTGAGTTATTGTGTGACAATTTACCTGAGGCGTTTGACAAGTGTGGGGCTACGGTTTTTATGCAAGACGGTGCACCGTGTCATACCGCCAAATCTGTAGTTCAGTGGCTTAAGGACTGTGAAGTGAGGTTTTTAATGACTGACCAGGCAATTCCCCAGACCTAATCCCTATTGAGAACCTCTGGTCAATAGTGAAACGAAGTTTACTGGGCCAGGATATCAGTACCATCCTGCCGCTGGAGGCTGCTCAAGAATTTGTGAGAGTCTTCCTACACGGCTGAGGGACGTGATTAAGCGTAAAGGACGCAGCACAAAGTATTAAAACCTCAGTAAGTGTGCAAATATATATATTATAATCTTTTATGGTATATTAGTTAGTTACCATTTTGTCCTAGGCACATGTCGGTTAGACACTGTATGTTTATGTTTTGGTACGTGTGTGGAGGAGGGGCGGCATAATGCCGTGACTAGCACTGTTGAGTACCTTTGAAGGAAAAAAAATATTAACGAAATGTCTTATAAAGGTATCAGTGCTGTCATGACATTATAATTGAAAACTTTGCGTAAGCAATGATGAAGATTGACAAAAATGTAGAACCACATAATGATTAAGCAGTGGCTGGGTCAGCCAGGAAGACACACACTGTCATCTATCATTGAGTTTTAGTGAAAGTCTAATGTAAAGTGAAAGTGAGGTAGAAGGAGAAAGATGATCAGTAACGAAGGCGAAGTGAAGATTTATAATGCTGTGATAAAGTTGACGAGAAACGAGTGAGAAGGATAGGAAAAATTAAATGTAGACGAATTTCCAGAGTACGACAACTGCGAGTGTTCCGTCAGGTGTCAAGAGCGAGGACCTCCCCAGCAGCGACGGTGATAAGATCTATGATAAGCTACATGTGCTGAAGACTGCCCACGGACCAGTGAGAAGACAAGAGAGAACTTTCTATACCCGCTGCAGTCAAGTGTTTTAAACAACAGCAGAATTCCTGGCCTGACCAAAACTCGTCAAAGTTGCCAGATTACAGTAGAGTAGGAAGGCTCTAGGAGCTTGCAGAGGAAGCTAGCACACTCGAACACATACATAAATGCACTAAATAGCAGGGCAGCTAAGGAAGCTGCAAGAAGCCAAAAGTGTATTTATAATGGCAGGTATAAAAATTTTGTCACCGAAATATACCTCACTGTCTAGGGCAGTTTTAGGGATTATATACCCAATTAAACTTAAAAACACACACACACAAACATATCTAAGTAAGAAGTCATTCACGACACTAAACCGTGTACGTCATTACCCTATTGGAGTATGTATCACCAGTATGGAACCCACACCTGGTCAAGCATGTCAAGAAATTGGAGAAAGTACAAAAGTTTTCAACATAGTCCCGGAGGTAAGGGGTATGTCCTATGAGGAGAGGTTAAGGGACACAACCTGACAGCACTGGTGGACAGAAGGGATAGGGGAGACATAATAACGACGTATAAAATACTGAAAGGAAATAAAAAGGTGGACAGGGCCAGAGTGTTTAAAAAATGGGACACAGCAACAAGGGGACACAACTGGAGGCTAACAACTCAGATGAGTCATAGGAATGTTAGGAAGTATTTATTCAGCATTAGAGTTGTCAAGAAATGGAACAATCTGGAGAGTGAAGTAGTGGAGGCAGGATCCATACATAGCTTTAAGATGAGGTGCGATAAGGCTCTTGGAGCAGGATAAGAGTGAACCTAGTAGCAACTAGCAGAGGCGGGCCAGGAGCTATGATTCGACCCCTGCAACCACAAATAAGCAATAGGAGAAGATGACATGATCCAGCTGGCAAATTTTCTGAGAATATGGGGGTTTGCAAGAGGAAGAATCCGGCCAGTCAAAGTGATTTTCAAGGCAGAATTGACTCGAAACAGGATCCTGCAGGAGAAAGCAAGACTAAGGGATATATCAGAGTACTGGAGGGTGTATCTCGACTGCGACAGAACACGAGAAGAAAGACAGAAACTAAAAGAGAGGGTACAGAGACAAAAGGAGGAAAGAGAGATGGACAGGAGAACCCAGACTCAGGAGGAAGCCCAAATACAATCACCTTCAGATGCCCCCCAACCTGGACAACCCCAATGCAGCCAAACAATCTAACCCAAAACACACATGCCATACCCAATGCTTTCACCCACCTCATTACAAACTCCACCTTCACACCAACCACCCATAGTTCCTCATCAGGTCTCCCACTTTCCCAACCCCAACGTACCCCCCAGACTACGGTATTAGAAAAGAAGTTGAAGGTTTGGTATACAAATGCAGATGGTATAACAAATAAATTTGAGGAGTGGCATGAAAGAATAAATGAGACATCCCCAGACATAATAGCACTCACAGAAACGAAACTCACCAGGATGATAACAGATGCAATTTTTCCACCTGGATATCAAATCCTCAGGAAAGATAGAGGGAGCAGAGGGGGAGGAGGAGTTGCACTGCTCATTAAGAACCAGTGGGGATTTGAGGAAGTGGAAGGAATGGATGGAATGGGCGAAAGGGACTACATAGTAGGAACAATTCAGTCTGAGAGCCATAAGGTGGTAATTGCTGTAATGTACAACCCGCTACAGAACTGCAGGAGGCCAAGAGAAGAATACGACGAGAGCAACACACTAGCCGAGGTGGCCAGAAGAGCCCACATGGGGAGAGCAAAGTTACTAGTTATGGGTGATTTCAATCACAAGAAGATTGACTGGGAAGACCTGGAGTCCCATGGAGGTCCTGAATCATGGAAAGCCAAGATGATGGATGTGGTACTGGAAAACCTCATGCATCAACATGTTAGAGACACTACCAGAGAGAGAGGTGAGGATGATCCAGCAAGACTGGACCTAGTATTCACCTTGAGTAGTTTGGACATCGAGGATATCACGTATGAAAGGCCCCTTGGAGCTAGTGATCATTTGGTTCTGCGTTTTGATTATATAGTTGAGCTACAAGTGGAGAGGGGAGCAGGAATAGGAAGAGGGAAACGAAACTACAAAAGGGGGGACTACACAGGCATGAGGAACTTTCTACAAGACGTTCAGTGGGAGAGAGAATTGGCAGGAAAACAGTAAAAGAAATGATGGAATATGTGAAAACCAAATGCAAAGAGGCAGAGGAGAGGTTTGTCCTCAAGGGAAACAGAAGTAACGGGAAGACCAGAACGAGTCCTTGGTTCACCCAAAGGTGTAGGGAGGCAAAAACTAAGTGCACTAAAGAATGGAAAAAGTAAAGAAGACAAAGGACCCAGGAAAATAAAGAGATTAGCCGAAGAGCCAGAAACGAATATGCACAGGTAAGAAGGGAGGCTCAGCGACAATACGAAAATGATATAGCATCAAAAGTCAAGTCTGACCCAAAGCTGTTGTACAGCCACATCAGGAGGAAAACAAGAGGAAAACAACAGTCAAGGACCAGGTAATCAGGCTGAGGAAGGAAGGTGGTATGTGAGAGGTATGTGAGGAGCTCAACATGAGATTTAAAGAAGTATTTACAGAGGAGACAGGAAGGACTCCAGGAATTCAGAATAGGGAGGTATACCAACAAGTGCTGGATGAAATACACACAACCAAGGAGGAGGTGAAGAAGCTGCTATGTGAACTCGATACCTCAAAAGCGGTGGGACCTGACAACATTTCTCCGTGGGTCCTTAGAGAGGGAGCAGAGATGTTGTGTGTGCCACTAACAAAAATCTTCAACACATCCATTGAAACTGGGCAACTACCTGAGGTGTGGAAGATGGCAAATGTAGTCCCAATTTTTAAGAAAGGAGACAGACACGAGGCATTAAACTACAGACCTGTGTCACTGACGTGTATAGTATGCAAAGACATGGAGAAGATCATCAGGAGGAGAGTGGTGGAGCACCTAGAAAGACACAAGCTTATAAACGACAACCAGCACGGTTTCAGGAAATTAAAATCCTGTGTCACAAACCTACTGGAGTTTTATGACAAGATAACAGAAGTAAGACACGAGAGAAGTGTGGATAGACTGCATTTTCTTGGATTGCAAGAAGGCGTTCGACACAGTTCCTCACAAGAGGTTAATGCAAAAGCTAGAGGTTCAGGCACACGTAACAGGAAAGGCACTGCAATGGATCAGAGAATATCTGACAGGGAGGTACGTGACGAGGTGTCAGAGTGGGCACCTGTGACGAGTGATGTTCCTAGGACCTGTACTGTTTTTGGTATATGTGAATGACATAACGGAAGGGATAGACTCAGAAGTGTCCCTGTTTGCAGATGATGTGAAGTTAATGAGAAGAATTAAATCAGTTGAGGATCAGGCAGGACTACAAAGAGACCTGGACAGGCTACAAGCCTGGTCCAGTAAAGGGCTCCTTGAATTTAACCCTGCCAAATGTAAAGTCATGAAGATCGGGGAAGGGCAAAGAAGACCGCAGACAGAGTATAATCTAGGTGTCCAAAGACTGCAAACCTCACTCAAGGGAAAAGATATTGGGGTGAGTATAATACCGAGGACATCTCCTGAGGCACACATCAATCAGATAACTGCTGCAGCATACGGGCGGCTGCCAAACCTAAGGATAGCGTTCCAATACATCACTAAGGAATCATTCAAGACTCTGTACACCATATACGTCAGGCCCATACTGGAGTATGCAGCACCAGTTTGGAACCCACACCTGGTCAAGCACGTCAAGAAACTAGAGAAAGTGCAAAGGTTTGCAACAAGACTAGTCCCAGAGCTAAGGGGATTGTCCTACGAAGAAAGGTTAAGGGAAATCGGCCTGACGACACTAGAGGACAGGAGGGTTAGGGGAGACATGATAACGACATACAAAATGCTGCGGGGAATAGACAAGGTGGATAAAGACAGGGTGTTCCAGAGAGGGGACACAGAAACAAGGGGTCACAATTGGAAGTTGAAGACTCAGATGAGTCAAAGGGATGTTAGGAAGTATTTCTTCAGTCATAGAGTTGTCAGGAAGTGGAATAGCCTTGAAAGTGACGTAGTGGAGGCAGGAACCATACATAGTTTTAAGACGAGGTTTTATAAAGCTCATGGAGCAGGGAGAGAGAGGACCTAGTAGCAATCAGTGAAGAGGTGGGGCCAGGAGCTATGACTCGACCCCTGCAACCACAAATAGGTAAGTTCAAATAGGTGAGTACACTCACACTCACACACACACACACACACACACACTCACACACACACAAGTGGGCGCCTGTGACGAGCGGGGTCCCATAGGGGTCAGTCCTAGGACCAGTGCTATTCTTGGTATATGTAAATGACATGACGGAAGGGATAGACTCAGAAGTGTCTCTGTTCGCAGATGATGTGAAGTTAATGAGAAGAATTAAATCAGATGAGGACCAGGCAGGACTTCGAAGAGACCTGGACATGCTGGACATCTGGTCCAGCAACTGGCTTCTTGAATTTAACCCCGCCAAATGCAAAGTCATGAAGATCGGGGAAGGGTAAAGAAGACTGCAGACAGAGTATAGGCTAGGTGGCCAAAGGCTGCAAACCTCGCTCAAGGAGAAAGATCTTGGGGTGATTATAACACCAAGCACGTCTCCAGAAGCACACATCAACCAGATAACTGTTGCAGCATACGGGCGACTGGCAAACCTGAGAATAGCGTTCCGATACCTTAGTAAGGAATCGTTCAAGACTCTGTACACCATATACGTCAGGCCCATACTGGAGTGTGCAGCACCAGTTTGGAACCCACACCTGGTCAAGCACGTCAAGAAATTAGAGAAAGTGCAAAGGTTTGCGACAAGATTAGTTCCAGAGCTAAGGGGAATGTCCTACGAAGAAAGGTTAAGGGAAATCGGCCTGACAACACTGGAGAACATGAGGGTTTGGGAAGACATGATAACGACATACAAAATGCTGCGGGGAATAGACAAGGTGGATAAAGACAGGATGTTCCAGAGAGGGGACACAGAAACAAGGAGTCACAATTGGAAGTTGAAGACTCAGATGAGTCAAAGGGATGTTAGGAAGTATTTCTTCAGCCATAGAGTAGTCAGGAAGTGGAATAGTATAGCAAGTGATGTAGTGGAGGCAGGAACCATACATAGCTTTACGACGAGGTATGATAAAGCTCATGGAGCAGGGAGAGAAGGGACCCAGTAGCGGTCAGTGAAGAGGCGGGGCCAGGAGCTGAGTCTCGACCCCTGCAACCACAATTAGGTGAGTACAATTAGGTGAGTACACACTTAAGCATACACACACACACACACACACACACATACACACACACACACTCACACACACACATACACACACACACTTACATACATACTCACACACACACACACTTACACATACACACACACATACACACACACACACACACACTCACACACACACATACACACACACACACACACACACACACACTCACACACACACATACACACACACACACTCACACACACACATACACACACACACACTCACACACACACATACACACACACACACTCACACACACACATACACACACATACACACACACACACTCACACACACACATACACACACACACACACTCACACACACACAGAAGGCAAAGAACCCAAGCAAACAAGAAGATTAGTCGAAGAGCTAGAAACGAGTATGCACAGGTACGGAGGGAGGCCCAGAAACAGTACGAAAACGACATAGCATCGAAAGTCAAGTCTGACCCGAAACTGATGTACAGCCACATCAGAAGGAAGACAACAGTAAAGGATCAGGTGATAAGGCTGAGGAGGGAAGATGGGGAACTCACAAGTAATGATCAAGAGGTATGTGAGGAGCTCAACTCGAGGTTTAGGAAGTATTCACAGTGGAGGAAGGGAGGCAGTTGGGTAGACAGGACAGGGTGCATCACCAACAGGGGATGTATCGAGTGCTGGAGGAATACACACATCTGAGGGGAGGTGAAGCAGTTACTCAGTGACCTTGATACCTCAAAGGCAATGGGTCCGGACAATATCTCACCATGGGTCCTTCGGGAAGGAGCTGAGGTTCTGAGTGTGCCACTTACCAAAATTTTCAAACATCCCTTGAAACTGGGCAGCTACCTGAGATATGGAAAAGGCCAACGTAGTCCCCATCTTTAAAAAAGGAGACAGAAAAGAGGCACTAAACTACAGACCGGTGTCACTTACGTGTATAGTGTGCAAAGTCTTGGAAAATCATCAGAAAAGAATGGTGGAGCATCTGGAGCAGAACAGGTTAATCAACGCCAGACAGCACGGTTTCAGGGAAGGCAAATCCTTGTAACAAACCTCCTGGAGTTCTATGATAAAGTAACAGAGGTAAGGCAAGAGAGAAGGGTGGGTTGACTGCATTTTCTTGGACTGCAGGAAGGCCTTTGACACAGTTCCTCACATGAGATTAGTAAAGAAGATGGAAGACCAAGCGTGTATAACAGGAAGGGCACTGGAATGGATCAGGGAATACCTCACAGGAGGCAACAACGGGTCATGGTGCGTGATGAGGTATCACAGTGGGCGCCTGTGACGAGCGGTGTACCGCGGGGGTCAGTCCTAGGACCAGTGCTATTCTTGCTATATGTGAATGACATGACGGATGGGATAGACTCAGAAGTGTCTCTTTCGCAGATGATGTGAAATTAATGAGGAGAATCACATCGGATGAAGACCAAGCAGGACTTCAAACAGACCTGGACAAGCTTGACATCTGGTCTAGCAACT
>WNWK01005125.1:52500-126518 GCA_009830355.1 Cherax destructor | reverse complement strand
GATTATGCCTGATTTTAATAGGGATATGGTGTTAGTCCAGATATGGTCTAATAGAGAGGCACAGGTCTCAGATATTCTCGTAGGTTTTGTTATTGTCGGGAGCAGCAAGCAGTTGCTCATAGTGTTTGTGAATTCAGTTATTTGTGGGTCTTGATCTTGTAGGAGGTTTATATTGAAGTCTCCTGTGAGGATTAAGTGGTCTTTGTTCATGTGTGCATCAGTAATCATACTTCCTAATTTTTCACTAAATTGCTGAATGTTTGACTGTGGTAATCTATAGATGTTTATAACTGTGAGAGGTTTTTGTAGGTATTTGGATTTAAATTTAGCTATTATATATTCTCCATGTTCATCTCTTGTGCAAGTATTGTTAATACATTCAAGTTGGTCTGAGTAGAACATAGCTGTGCCACCTCCTTGTTGGTAAGATAAGATAAGATAAGATTTCTTCGGATTTTTAACCCCGGAGGGTTAGCCACCCAGGATAACCCAAGAAAGTCAGTGCGTCATCGAGGACTGTCTGTCTTATTTCCATTGGGGTCCTTAATCTTGTCCCCCAGGATGCGACCCACACCAGTCGACTAACAACCCAGGTACCTATTTGCTGCTAGGTGAACATGACAACAGGTGTAAGGAAACACGTCGAAATGTTTTCACCCGCCGGGAATCGAACCCGGGCCCTCCGTGTGTGAAGCGAGAGCTCAAGCCACCAGACCACCGGGCCACCATAAAACTAATCGACGAGGATGGTCTGGTCTACAATTGTGTATGGCTGTGTAACCAGGAATGGCATAGATATCTGTAGTATGAGGCTTTAACCATGTTTCAGTGAGAGCAATGATGGACATACAGGCCTGTAGTGAGTTTAATAATGCAGTGAGGTCATCAAAATGTTTGCTTAAAGATCTGACATTGTAATTAAAGATAGTTATGTTATTGTTGGATTTGAGTAGTGTTTTAGCCTGTTCTGCTGTGTAGTAATGACAGTTGTTGTTAGGTTCATGTAAGTCATTTAATAGAAGGTTGGTTTCAGGATCAATGTTTGGAATCATAAGATTTAGTGTGATTCTATAATTAAACTTAAAATTAGAACAACACAAGTAGACGCAAGAATCTGAGTGACAGTTACCAGGCTAATTAATTTGCAGAGTGAAATCTATTAAAGTTTAGTATTATTTTTTTTTTTAATTGTCATAATTCTTGTGGCCTACTCGTGTGTGTGACCCAATTAATATTTGCACTAATAACTCATTACAGTTGTGACCGGGTGTGGACGGGTAGATGGCTCATTACTTTGTATTTTGTTCATAATTGTAGCCATATATCGACGGGTAAATGATTCATTACCTTTGTAACTTGGTCATGATTGTGACCAGATCTACCTGGAGTTCATTACCTTTGTAACTTGTTCAGCTATCATAACTTTGGGGCCCAGTCCCTGGACCCATTATGTACCTCTGTAATCTTTTGACTACCGCCCACAGGATGGGGTGACTGCCGCCCACAGGATGAGGTGACTGCCGCCCACAGGATGGGGTGACTGCCGCCCACAGGATGGGGTGACTGCCGCCCACAGGATGGGGTGACTGCCGCCCACAGGATGGGGTGACTGCCGCCCACAGGATGGGGTGACTACCGCCCACAGGATGGGGTGACTGCCGCCCACAGGATGGGGTGACTACCGCCCACAGGATGGGGTGACTACCGCCCACAGGATGGGGTGACTACCGCCCACAGGATGGGGTGACTGCCGCCCACAGGATGGGGTGACTGCCGCCCACAGGATGGGGTGACTGCCGCCCACAGGATGGGGTGACTACCGCCCACAGGATGGGGTGACTACCGCCCACAGGATGGGGTGACTACCGCCCACAGGATGGGGTGACTGCCGCCCACAGGAGGGGGTGACTGCCGCCCACAGGATGGGGTGACTGCCGCCCACAGGATGGGGTGACTACCGCCCACAGGATGGGGTGACTACCGCCCACAGGATGGGGTGACTACCGCCCACAGGATGGGTATGGGGTGACTACCGCCCACAGGATGGGTATGGGGTGACTACCGCCCACAGGATGGGGTGACTACCGCCCACAGGATGGGTATGGGGTGACTACCGCCCACAGGATGGGTATGGGGTGACTACCGCCCACAGGATGGGTATGGGGTGACTACCGCCCACAGGATGGGTATGGGGTGACTACCGCCCACAGGATGGGTATGGGGTGACTACCGCCCACAGGATGGGTATGGGGTGACTACCGCCCACAGGATGGGTATGGGGTGACTACCGCCCACAGGATGGGTATGGGGTGACTACCGCCCACAGGATGGGTATGGGGTTTAATAACCTCTACCGTCCCCAACAACTCATATAGAGGTAACCTGAGTAATAAAAAGCACTAGAAAATAAGGCACTTAATAAAGCGAGTATTCCACATGTTATCACTTATCATTATGACTTAGTTTACAAATATCTCTTGAAACACAACTTTCCCAAATGTACTTAAACTTGCTCAAGTTACGACCCGGACTACAAAGGTGGAGACTCAGCTGATATTAACAACTACAAACTGTGTATAGATGACTGAGATGACAGACAAGTTGATAAATGACACAAATGTGCAATATTTAGGAAGCTTTATTCTGAAAAGTTACGCCAGGCAGTGACTTCTTGAGTCTAATGCAGGGAAGGTGGAAGACGAGGAGGAGTTTGAGGTAATCAGTCCCTCAGTCTGGAGTCGATGTGTTCAGTCCATCAAAAGTTTTAATTTGCTCACCTTACAAAACATTTACTGTGCATTTTATATACACAGGACAATTAGTACGAACTGCAACCCAACGCTCCGCCCCTTTCTGGAGAGCTGCAACACAACACTCCTTTCTGGAGAGCTGCAACACAACACTCCTTTCTGGAGAGCTGCAACACAACACTCCTTTCTGGAGAGCTGCACACCTTTGGGCTGCAACACACCTTTTCTGGAGAGCTGCAACACAACACTCCTTTCTGGAGAGCTGCAACACAACACTCCTTTCTGGAGAGCTGCAACACAAACAGCTCAACCCTCCTTTCTGGAGAGCTGCAACACAACACTCCTTTCTGGAGAGCTGCAACACAACACTCCTTTCTGGAGAGCTGCAACACAACACTCCTTTCTGGAGAGCTGCAACACAACACTCCTTTCTGGAGAGCTGCAACACAACACTCCTTTCTGGAGAGCTGCAACACAACACTCCTTTCTGGAGAGCTGCAACACAACACTCCTTTCTGGAGAGCTGCAACACAACACTCCTTTCTGGAGAGCTGCAACACAACATTCCTTTCTGGAGAGCTGCAACACAACACTTGGACAATGCAAGAAACAAGAACCTTTTTCACATACGACGTGTTCGACTCCACCTGTCTAAGAACTCCATACGAATAAAGGCCTATAATTTGGAACTCCCTTACAGAAAATGCAAAAAGTTCCCTCCCAGCCACCTGCTTCAAATATATACTTCAACAGTTGCCACTCAACAGGGAAAAGACAGGGAAAAAATTATATTGTTCGAGGAGAGGAAATTTAAAATTTCGTCGGGAATTTGTAAATTTTGAAATTTGTAAGATAAAACTAACTAATCAGTGTGAATTTTACAGTATGAAATAGACATCCAGATGTATAATTGGTAATTTGACTACTTCAAATTCTTATTAAATTAAGATTTTTTTTTATTCTAGTTTTGGGTGTCCTCCTGAGGCATCAGGCTGACTACTGTGTTATCTCAATAAACTATTGAACTTTTTGTAAAACAAGGCTTATCTTTATTTTGCAAGTTATTGATGTGCTTACTAGATTAGAAGCCTATACAAGCACTGTAGAACTGGTGGTAGTGACCTTAACCACTAGCTAGCTAAACATGGATCTGACACTGGCTAGCTAAACATGGATCTGACACTAGCTAGCTAAACATGGATCTGACACTGGCTAGCTAAACATAGACCTGACACTGGCTAGCTAAACATGGATCTGACACTGGCTGGCTAAACATGGATCTGACACTGGCTAGCTAAACATGGATCTGACACTGGCTGGCTACACATGGATCTGACACTGGCTGGCTACACATGGATCTGACACTGGCTGGCTACACATGGATCTGACACTGGCTAGCTAAACATGGATCTGACACTGGCTAGCTACACATGGATCTGACACTGGCTGGCTACACATGGATCTGACACTGGCTAGCTACACATGGATCTGACACTGGCTAGCTACACATGGATCTGACACTGGCTGGCTACACATGGATCTGACACTGGCTGGCTACACATGGATCTGACACTGGCTGGCTACACATGGATCTGACACTGGCTGCTAAACATGGATCTGACACTGGCTAGCTACACATGGATCTGACACTGGCTGGCTACACATGGATCTGACACTGGCTGGCTACACATGGATCTGACACTGGCTAGCTAAACATGGATCTGACACTGGCTGGCTACACATGGATCTGACACTGGCTGGCTACACATGGATCTGACACTGGCTGGCTACACATGGATCTGACACTGGCTAGCTAAACATGGATCTGACACTGGCTAGCTAAACATGGATCTGACACTGGCTAGCTAAACATGGATCTGACACTGGCTGGCTACACATGGATCTGACACTGGCTGGCTACACATGGATCTGACACTGGCTAGCTAAACATGGATCTGACACTGGCTAGCTAAACATGGATCTGACACTAGCTAGCTAAACATGGATCTGACACTGGCTGGCTAAACATGGATCTGACACTGGCTGGCTAAACATGGATCTGACACTGGCTAGCTAAACATGGATCTGACACTAGCTAGCTAAACATGGATCTGACACTGGCTGGCTAAACATGGATCTGACACTGGCTAGCTAAACATGGATCTGACACTGGCTAGCTAAACATGGATCTGACACTGGCTAGCTAAACGTGGATCTGACACTAGCTAGCTAAACATGGATCAGACATTGGCTAGCTAAACATGGATCTGACACTGGCTAGCTAAACATGGATCTGACACTGGCTAGCTAAACATGGATCTGACACTGGCTAGCTAAACATGGATCTGACACTGGCTAGCTAAACATAGACCTGACACTGGCTAGCTAAACATGGATCTGACACTGGCTAGCTAAACATGGATCTGACACTGGCTAGCTAAACATGGATCTGACACTGGCTAGCTAAACATGGATCTGACACTGGCTAGCTAAACATGGATCTGACACTGGCTAGCTAAACATGGATCTGACACTGGCTAGCTAAACATGGATCTGACACTGGCTAGCTAAACATGGATCTGACACTGGCTAGCTAAACATGGATCTGACACTGGCTAGCTAAACATGGATCTGACACTGGCTAGCTAAACATGGATCTGACACTGGCTAGCTAAACATGGATCTGACACTGGCTAGCTAAACATGGATCTGACACTGGCTAGCTAAACATGGATCAGACACTGGCTAGCTAAACATGGATCTGACACTGGCTGGCTAAACATGGATCTGACACTGGCTAGCTAAACATGGATCTGACACTGGCTAGCTAAACATGGATCAGACACTGGCTAGCTAAACATGGATCTGACACTGGCTAGCTAAACATGGATCAGACACTGGCTAGCTAAACATGGATCTGACACTGGCTAGCTAAACATGGATCAGACACTGGCTAGCTAAACATGGAGCTGACACTGGCTGGCTAAACATGGATCAGACACTGGCTAGCTAAACATGGAGCTGACACTGGCTAGCTAAACATGGAGCTGACACTGGCTGGCTAAACATGGATCTGACACTGGCTAGCTAAACATATAGCTGATACTGGCTGGCTAAACATGGATCTGACACTGGCTAGCTAAACATGGAGCTGACACTGGCTGGCTAAACATGGATCTGACACTGGCTAGCTAAACATGGATCAGACACTGGCTAGCTAAATATGGATCTGACACTGGCTGGCTAAACATGGATCTGACACTGGCTAGCTAAACATGGATCTGACACTGGCTGGCTAAACATGGATCTGACACTGGCTAGCTAAACATGGAGCTGACACTGGCTGGCTAAACATGGATCTGACACTGGCTAGCTAAACATGGATCTGACACTGGCTGGCTAAACATGGATCTGACACTGGCTGGCTAAACATGGATCTGACACTGGCTGGCTAAACATGGATCTGACACTGGCTGGCTACACATGGATCTGACACTGGCTGGCTAAACATGGATCTGACACTGGCTGGCTAAACATGGATCTGACACTGGCTAGCTAAACATGGATCTGACACTGGCTGGCTAAACATGGAGCTGACACTGGCTAGCTAAACATGGATCTGACACTGGCTAGCTAAACATGGATCTGACACTGGCTAGCTAAACATGGATCTGACACTGGCTAGCTAAACATGGAGCTGACACTGACTGGCTAAACATGGAGCTGACACTGGCTAGCTAAACATGGAGCTGACACTGGCTGGCTAAACATGGATCTGACATGATTCAAGATGTTTTCTGTGTGATAAAAAAAATGAACTTGGCAACATGGAAAAAAAAATGCGCCTTGAAGTTCATCCAAAGATTCATGAAATTCACACCACTTTGTTAAGTTTCAATTATGAATTCAGGAAGTAAGAGTTGTTATGTAAGAGATCCAGTAGTTCCTCCTCCACTCGGCACATACCTGCCAGTGCCTCAGCATGTGCCTTCAACTCACATACAATAACCCATGTTGACCTGAGGTCTTTTCTTTGTAAAAGGTGAAGTTCTTGAGGCAGAAATTATCTGACCTCTAAAAACTGCTGAGTCACTATTCTATTTTTATGTATTGACAATATATTTTAGAGGATTATCCAGATTTAAAAATAACTCTACGGTTTTCTAGTGGGAGAACTATATGAGCATATATTGTCAAACATGGCCTCGCAACATTTTTCCAGAAATAAGTCTATGGTGCCTTCTCCAAGCCTGGATACTCCCTTATAATCTCCTCTGATAACACCCCTCAAGGGAGGCTCCTTGACGCTGGTGAGGGGCTCTTGATTTAGGAAATTGTATCTGTGCTCCAGTTCCCTGAATTAAGCCTAAATACCTTCCATCCCCCCCACACACACAGGCGCTTTATAATCCTACGGGTTTAGCGTTCCTCATAATTATAATAATAATAATAATAATAATAATAATAATAATCCTGTGGTAAGTCTTTCAACTAGTTACTCTAGCAAGAACAAATGGGTCTGCTCGTAAGTTTTTGGGATGATAAAACAAAAAACAAATAATCACTCAGAGTTTGAGGCTTGCTGGTGCTGTTGATCTTTTGGATAAGTTCCATGATGAGCAGTCCTTGATCAATGTAGCTGATGAGCAGTCCTTGATCAATGTAGCTGATGAGCAGTCCTTGATCAATGTAGCTGATGAGCAGTCCTTGATCAATGTATCTGATGAGCAGTCCTTGATCAATGTATCTGATGAGCAGTCCTTGATCAATGTATCTGATGAGCAGTCCTTGATCAATATAGCTGATATGCTTCAAGTGTCAATGGATGAGCACTCAATTAATCTGAAATTATATGAGCACCTTAGAAGAGGACTGGTCGTCAACTTAGACATCGACAACAATGAAAACTGGCCGAGTGCAAAATCAATTGAAGCCATCGTTGACAAACTGGAAAAAAAGACAAGAAAGTATCCATAATACAACTGATGGAATTCAAGAGTAAATGACGGGATTTGCTCCATGTTATAATATCAAGACTGTAGTCAAGATTACCCCTCTTTGCCCTGTCAAGATACATTAGTGCCTAGAAAAATGGAACAATGTCAAGTGGCGGTATCTAATTCTGTATTAACATACTGCTAGGGACGCTTCTTTCCTCGTAGACTGAGAGCAAAGAAATGTGATGAAGCCAAACTACAGTACAAAGAACATGAGACACATCCGCCTATATTCAGAACCTTAAAACTACTCACCATAAAAAATATTCATACCTATTCATGTGCCTTCTACATACATAAAACTCTACATGCTAATATCAACCCTCCGCTCAAAATTCTCAACAACTTTAATAGGTCCCACCACCATGACACAAGACACAGATCACTATTTGACATACCCCGAGTCCATACTAACCAATGTAAAAATTCTATGCACATAAAAGGCCCCAGAATCTGGAATTCATTACCAGTAAATATCAAGTTAACCTTGTCGGAAAATCAATTCAAGACTCTTCTCAAAAATCACCTACTCACCCTATACTAAATACTCATACTGTAACAAACTTTCAAACCCAATATTATTTTACTTAAGATAATCTCAATTTTATATGTCATCCTCCTTAACACTTGTTGCAATTTCATATCATCATATTGTCATGACGACAAACACCGCCACCATCATCACGACAAACACCATCAACAACCATCACCACCGCCATCATGACAAACACTGCCACTGCCATTTTAAATCATCATATTGTCATTTAAAATATTATAGTATCATCATTTTGTTAATTTGAAATAAAATATATAACTAGAAGAAACTCAATAATTTTTTCTAGTATTGTTATTATACTAGTATAGCATCAACATACTGTAACTTGAAATAAAATATACAACTAGATTAAACTCAACTAATTTCTCTTGTATTGTCTTTTAATAGTATGTATAATCATATTATAATTTAGAATAATACAGAACTAGAATAAACTCAATCAATTTCTTTAGCATTAAGTACTTAGTGAATAAGTCTTTAGAATAAGCTGCCCCTAATGCCATGGCATGCCAGTGGCTCTCCTTGCATTACAGTTTTATAATTGTAACTACCAATAACAGTGTACACTTGTAACATGCATCGAAATAAAAATATTATTATTATTATTATTATTATTATTATTATTATTATAGTATCACAAAGATAAGTTTAAGAACCTTTCACTAAGCAGTCAAAAACTGGACACCTTGTATGGATTTGTGTGCGGGAAGGAAGGCCATGCTGTGCCTTGGAAGGCCATGCTGTGCCTTGGAAGACCATGCTGTGCCTTAGAAGGCCATGCTGTGCCTTGGAAGACCATGCTGTGCCTTGGAAGGCCATGCTGTGCCTTGGAAGGCACTCAAAGATAATCTTGACTCTCCCAAGGACAGTCAGATGATGAGAGAGATTTTTCAGTCGCTGAAGATATTCTTACCTGCAATGCGGAACCAGAAATAGTATGAACTTTTAGACAGGTCCATGATGGTGTGAAGATGGACTGTGACATACATGACCCCACAATCAGCAAAGACATGTTACAGTCCTGTAAAGGCTCGAGAATGAGGTATTCAATGTATCTGCAAGACCACAAGAAAAAGGAAAAGGCTGATAAAAAAGAGGAGGGGATAAAACTATTGATTGAAAATGTGGAACAATGCAGAAAGACAAAGAAACATTTAGAAAATGAAGTGGCCCAGTTGCTAGAAAAATGTGATCAACTCAGCAAAGAGGCAGAGAACAAATGTATGTTACTGACGGAGACAAATACTCTGAGCAGCAGAGCCAAAGAAACAAGAAAACATTCAAGGGAAAACAAAGAAAAAAAATTGCAGAAACGAAAATTAAAGTGATCACAGCAAAGACAGTGTTTAATAATTGTATCATTCTGATGAAATTGTATTTTTTCTCTGTTGATTTTTTACTATGCTATAGGTTGTGTAAATGAGATAATAATTAGTGTTTACTAATCTCATGAAACATAAGTAGTAATTAATGATGCAGTAAAGTATTTGTTGTTGTTCAAATCATTGTTTTTACAAAAATATTTTCCTAAAAGTATTGACAATATAATGTTACTATACATAATAAAGTGACAGTTGTGAAATAATAATGCGAATTTTGATGTCTACTTTAATCTGAGTTAATTAATTTTATAAACATGTTTTAATATTGACCAGCCTCGTCTACTGTATGTGGGAGGGATGGAGGGCAGCTGGAGGGAGGGATGGAGGGCAGCTGGAGGGAGGGATGGAGGGAGCTGGGGGGAGGGAGGGATGGAGGGAGCTGGAGGGGAGGGATGGAGGGCAGCTGGAGGGAGGATGGAGGGCAGCTGGAGGGAAAGGATGGAGGAGCTGGAGGGAGGATGGAGGCAGCTGGAGGGAGGATGGAGGGGCAGCTGAGGGAGGGATGGAGGAGCTGGAGGGAGGATGGAGGGAGCTGGGGAGGATGGAGGGCAGCTGGAGGGAGGGATGGAGGGCAGCTGGAGGGAGGATGGAGGGAGCTGGAGGGAGGGATGGAGGGCAGCTGGAGGGAGGGATGGAGGGCAGCTGGAGGGAAGGATGGAGGGCAGCTGGAGGGAGGGATGGAGGGCAGCTGGAGGGAGGGATGGAGGGCAGCTGGAGGGAAGGATGGAGGGGAGCTGGAGGGAAGGATGGAGGGCAGCTGGAGGGAGGGATGGAGGGCAGCTGGAGGGAGGGATGGAGGGCAGCTGGAGGGAGGGATGGAGGGCAGCTGGAGGGAGGGATGGAGGGCAGCTGGAGGGAGGGATGGAGGGCAGCTGGAGGGAGGGATGGAGGGCAGCTGGAGGGAGGGATGGATGGCAGCTGGAGGGAGGGATGGAGGGCAGCTGGAGGGAGGGATGGAGGGCAGCTGGAGGGGGAGGGATGGATGGCAGCTGGAGGGAGGGATGGAGGGCAGCTGGAGGGAGGGATGGAGGGGAGCTGGAGGGAGGGATGGAGGGCAGCTGGAGGGAGGGATGGAGGGCAGCTGGAGGGAGGATGGAGGGCAGCTGGAGGGCAGCTGGAGGGAGGGATGGATGGCAGCTGGAGGGAGGGATGGATGGCAGCTGGAGGGAGGGATGGAGGGCAGCTGGAGGGAGGGATGGAGGGCAGCTGGAGGGAGGGATGGAGGGCAGCTGGAGGGAGGGATGGAGGGCAGCTGGAGGCCGCCAGGTAGTACATTATTGTCAGGGAAATGTCAAGGAATTTTGAAATTTGTCTTCTGTGCCACCCCTTCTTTTTAAAGCCCCTCCTTCATCTCACATAAATTATACATACATTAATTATGTTAAATCCCAATTAATCAAGAGCAGGCCTCTTTATCAATATTATTTAAGGATTCAAATTCTTGCTTTCACTGTCACCAGAATATTTCAACATAATAACATTATAACAAGATGTTATAAATATCTCAAAATACCACAAAACATGAACTAAATTGTTGAGAATTAAGAGTGCAAACTATAGCATCTTGAAACCAACTCAGCTAATTAATCGTCCAGTAGTTATAAGTTAATTTTAAGACTGGCCCAAACGTTCTGCATTACCAGAGGCTTTCTATAAAATTTGCTAATAAAGTCAACTAATCCTGTATCAACTGTATGCTGCATTTTTTAGAAATAAAAATTATTATTATTAGTATTATTATTAGTGTTATTAAACTTTGTATTTCTTATTACACGATAAAGTATATATATATTTGTGCATTTATGAAAGATAGGATGGTAGAAGTATAATGTTGAAGCTAATTCACAGAGATATCCAAATATTTCTCCTTGAAGCCATTCAATCGGTTTTCTCAAGATTATGAGTCCCATAATTTACACTAGAAGTGGACCCCATCCATCCACACACACACACACACACACACACACACACACATATATATATATATATATACTATATATATATATATGTCGTGCCGATTAGGTAAAACTTGCGATTTTGGCTTAAATAGCAACGCTCATCTTGCCATATAAGACAAGTGAAAATTTGTGTATGCAATAATTTCGCCAAAATCATTCTGAACATAACGAAAAAAATATATTTAATTGTGTTTGTTTATTATTAAATTAAAGTTAACGTATCTAAATTATATTTAGTTGGGTTAGGCTAAATTAAATTGCGTTTGTTGTAATTAGGTTAGGTAGGTTTTCAAAGTTTCTCTTGGTACAAAATTATAAATTCTTACATTAACATAAATGAAAAAAATATATCTTTAAACGTATAAGAGAAAATTTTAGAAAGGACTTAATTTTAGATGAGTTCTTGCTAATTGACCAGTTTTACCTAATCGGCACGACATATATATATATATATATATATATATATATATATATATATATATATATATATATATATATATATATATATATATATATATATATATAACACACACACATATCAACACGACGGCCGTCTCCCACCGAGGCAGGGTGACCCCAAAAATAAAAACACTTTCACCATCATTCACACAATATTACTGTCTTTGCAGAGGCTCCTACACATGGCAGTTTACATGTCACTCCTAACAGCCAACATCCCAAACCCCTCCTTGTAATGCCCACCTCCAGGTCTCAAGTCCGGCTAACCGGTTACCCTGAATCCCTTCACAAAATATTACCCTGCTCACACTCCAAAAGCTCGTCAGGTCCCAAAAACTATTCGTCTCCGTTCACTTCTATCTAACACGCTCACACATGCCTGCTGCATGTCCATGCCCCTTGCACACAAAACCTCTTTTACCCCTCCCTCCATTCTTTCCTAGGACGACCCCTACCCTCCACTACAGATTTATACACCCTCCAAGTCAATCTGTTTTGCTCCATCCTCTCTAAATGACCAAACCACTTCAATAACCCCTCTTCAGCCCTCTGAATAATACTTTTAGTAACTCCACACTTCTTCCTAATTTCTACATTATTTACACCACACATTGCCCTTAGACACGACATCTGCACTGTATCCAACCTCTTTCTCGCTGCAGCAACGCCAGCCGTTCCATCCAAAGTATTGGACCAGTGTGGTACGGTGAGCAGAGCACTGTGTACCTTGTCCCAAGGTTCGTATGTTCGTGTCTCCTTCGGCCTAAGATTAGTGTTTGTGAATATTTCGTCTGTTCTGCGAATTCCAAACATTCTAAAAATCTTTCGTTGTTCGATACATGAAGGAGATGAGATGAACAGCTCAAAGCCACCTTCCTGAATGCTGGCTGCTTTAGACCTAACTTCTAGCGTAGCTGGGCGCCGAAGTATTAAACCAGTGTGGTACTGTGAGGAGAGTACTGGGTACCCATCGTCAATAAATCACATCACGGATCGGGTGGGATTTGAGCCCATGGCAGGTTCCTTGATTTGGTTATAATCGTATTATTTTCGATTTCATGAGTCAAACCCACCGTGTTAAACCCTTCACTTACCTGACCTCCATCTCCTCCAAGCAATGTTGATCATGTTTACTTCTCATCTACTCTATATACTCAAGAAAACTTTACTCGAAGCTTGATATATATCATTTTTCTTCATATTGTTATGTACACCTAGAGGTGTATCTCTATGTGTGCACGCTGAGAGTTGTCCCCACCTGTTCTAGTTGTCCCCACCTGTTCTAGTTGTCCCCACCTGTTCTAGTTGTCCCCACCTGTTCTAGTTGTCCCCACCTGTTCTAGTTGTCCCCACCTGTTCTAGTTGTCCCCACCTGTTCTAGTTGTCCCCACCTGTTCTAGTTGTCCCCACCTGTTCTAGTTGTCCCCACCTGTTCTAGTTGTCCCCACCTGTTCTAGTTGTCCCCACCTGTTCTAGTTGTCCCCACCTGTTCTAGTTGTCCCCACCTGTTCTAGTTGTCCCCACCTGTTCTAGTTGTCCCCACCTGTTCTAGTTGTCCCCACCTGTTCTAGTTGTCCCCACCTGTTCTAGTTGTCCCCACCTGTTCTAGTTGTCCCCACCTGTTCTAGTTGTCCCCACCTGTTCTAGTTGTCCCCACCTGTTCTAGTTGTCCCCACCTGTTCTAGTTGTCCCCACCTGTTCTAGTTGTCCCCACCTGTTCTAGTTGTCCCCACCTGTTCTAGTTGTCCCCACCTGTTCTAGTTGTCCCCACCTGTTCTAGTTGTCCCCACCTGTTCTAGTTGTCCCCACCTGTTCTAGTTGTCCCCACCTGTTCTAGTTGTCCCCACCTGTTCTAGTTTCCCCACCTGTCTATTGTCCCCACTGTTCTAGTTGTCCCCACCTGTTCAGTGCCCACCTGTTAGTTGTCCCCACCTGTTCTAGTTGTCCCCACCTGTTCTAGTTGTCCCCACCTGTTCTAGTTGTCCCCACCTGTTCTAGTTGTCCCCACCTGTTCTAGTTGTCCCCACCTGTTCTAGTTGTCCCCACCTGTTCTAGTTGTCCCCACCTGTTCTAGTTGTCCCCACCTGTTCTAGTTGTCCCCACCTGTTCTAGTTGTCCCCACCTGTTCTAGTTGTCCCCACCTGTTCTAGTTGTCCCCACCTGTTCTAGTTGCTCTCATGTCTTGCCCATGTGACCTTGACACTCTTCCTAACCACTTCGTAGAGTTTTTGCCAACTAATTTCCAGTTTTCTGGAACAATGTTTTCTTTTTCTTCTTCTTCTTCTTCATCTCCTTCTTCTTCTTCTTCTTCTTCTTCATCTCCTTCTTCTTCTTCTTCTTCTTCTTCTTCTTATTATTATTATTATTATTATTATTATTATTATTATCATTATTACTACTATTATTATTACTGTTATTATAATTATTATTATTAAATTCATGGGAAAGCGCTAAACCTGTTATGAGGGTCAGCAGCATTACTCTAGCTAGCATGTGTTGGATGTAACTACAGTAAGAGTGTAACTAACTTAGTTATTACTCACGTTCACTAAACAGGTTTAAATTTATTCAACTTTCTTACACAATAACACACACGTGTAAATTAACCTATGATAACTTAATCAAGTTAAAGAGCCGAACTTAACAGTATTTACGCTGGAATCTTTGTGATATATAAATATCTTAGTAACATGAATATCTTAGAAACATGAATATCTTAGAAACATGAATATCTTAGAAACATGAATATCTTAGAAACATGAATATCTTAGAAACATGAATATCTTAGTAACATGAATATCTTAATAACATGAATTTCTTAGTAACATGAATATCTTAGTAACATGAATATCTTAGTAACATGAATATCTTAATAACATGAATTTCTTAGTAACATGAATATCTTAGTAACATGAATATCTTAGTAACATGAATATCTTAATAACGAATATCTTAGTAACATGAATATCTTAGTAACATGAATATCTTAGTAACATGAATATCTTAGTAATATGAATATCTTAATAACATAAATATCTTAGTAACATGAATATCTTAGTAACATGAATATCTTAATAACATGAATTTCTTAGTAACATGAATATCTTAGTAACATGAATATCTTAGTAACATGAATATCTTAATAACATAAATATCTTAGTAACATGAATATCTTAGTAACATGAATATCTTAATAACATGAATATTTTAGTGACATGAATATCATAGTAACATGAATATCTTAGTAACATGAATATCTTAATAACATAAATATCTTAGTAACATGAGCATCTCAGTAACATGAATATCTCAGTAACATGAATATCTCAGTAACATGAATATCTCAGTAACATGAATATCTCAGTAACATGAATATCTCAGTAACATGAATATCTCAGTAACATGAATATATCAGTAACATGAATATCTCAGTAACATGAATATCTCAGTAACATGAATATCTTAGTAACATGAATACCTCAGTAACATGAATATCTTAGTAACATGAATATCTTAGTAACATGAATCTTAGTAACATGAATATCTTAATAACATAAATATCTTAGTAACATGAGCATCTCAGTAACATGAATATCTCAGTAACATGAATATCTCAATAACATGAATATCTTAGTAACATGAATATCTTAGTAACATGAATATCTTAGTGACATGAATATCTTAGTAACATGAATATCTTAGTAACATGAATATCTTAATAACATAAATATCTTAGTAACATGAGCATCTCAGTAACATGAATATCTCAGTAACATGAATATCTTAGTAACATGAATATCTTAGTAACATGAGCATCTTAGTGATATGAATATCTTAGTAACATCAGCATCTTAGTGACATGAATATCTTAGTAACATGAATATCTTAATAACATGAATATCTTAATAACATGAATATCTTAGTAGCATGAATATCTTAGTAACATGAATATCTTAGTAACATTAATATCTTAGTAACATGAATATCTTAGTAACATGAATATCTTAATAACATGAATATCTTAATAACATGAATATCTTAATAACATGAATATCTTAGTAGCATGAATATCTTAGTAACATGAATATCTTAGTAACATGAATATCTTAGTAACATGAATATCTTAATAACATGAATATCTTAATAACATGAATATCTTAGTAACATGAATATCTTAGTAACATGAATATCTTAGTAACATGAATATCTTAGTAACATGAATATCTTAATAACATGAATATCTTAATAACATGAATATCTTAATAACATGAATATCTTAGTAACATGAATATCTTAGTAACATGAATATCTTAGTAACATGAATATCTTAGTAACATGAATATCTTAGTAACATGAAAATATTAGAAACATGAATATCTTAGAAACATGAATATCTTAATAACATGAATATCTTAGTAACATAAATATTTTAACAACATGAATATCTTAGTAACATGAATATCTTAGTAACATGAATATCTTAATAACATGAATATCTTGGTAACATGAATATCTTAGTAACATAAATATCTTAACAACATGAATATCTTAGTAACATGAATATCTTAGTAACATGAATATCTTAATAACATGAATATCTTAATAACATGAATATCTTAGTAACATAAATATCTTAACAACATGAATATCTTAGTAACAATAATATCTTAATAACATGAATATCTTAGTAACATAAATATCTTAACAACATGAATATCTTAGTAACAATATCTTAATAACATGAATATCTTAGTAACAATAATATCTTAATAACATGAATATCTTAATAACATATCTTAGTAACATGAATATCTTAGTAACATGAATATCTTAGTAACATGTATATCTTAGTAACATGAATATCTTAGTAACATGAATATCTTAATAACATGAATATCTTAGAAACATGAATATCTTAATAACATGAATATCTTAGTAACATAAATATCTTAACATGAATATCTTAGTAACAATAATATCTTAATAACATGAATATCTTGGTAACATGAATATCTTGGTAACATGAATGTCTTGGTAACATGAATATCTTGGTAACATGAATATCTTAATAACAGAATATCTTAGAAACATGAATATCTTAGTAACATGAGTATCTTAATAACAAAAATATCGTAGTAATATGAATATCTTAATTACATTACCTAGAGTATATCTGGAGGGGGTTCCGGAGGTCAACGCCCCCGCGGTCCGGTCTGTGACCAGGCCTCATGGTGGATCAAGGCCTGATCAACCAGGCTGTTACTGTTGGCCTGGCTGGTCAGGCACCGACTTTAGGTGCCTGTCCAGTGCCTGCTTGAAGACAACCAGGGGTCTATTGGTAATCCCCCTTATGTATGCTGGGAGGCAGTTGAACAGTCTTGGGCCCCTGACACTTATTGTGTTGTCTCTTATCGTGCTAGTGGCACCCCTGCTCTTCATTGGGGGGATGTTGCATCGTCTGCCGAGTCTTTTGCTTTCACAGGGAGTGATTTTCGTGTGCAAGTTTGGTACTAATCCCTCTAGGATTTTCCAAGTGTATATAATAATGTATCTCTCCCGCCTGCGTTCTAGGGAGTACAGGTTTAGGAACTTCAAGCGTTCCCAGTAATTGAGGTGGTTTATCGCAGTTATGTGTGCCGTGAAGGTTCTCTGCACATTTTCTAGGTCAGCAATTTCACCTGCCTTGAAAGGTGCAGTTAGTGTGCAGCAATATTCCAGCCTAGATAGAACAAGCGACCTGAAGAGTGTCAACATGGGCTTGGCATACCTAGTTTTGAAGGTTCTCATTATCCATCCTGTCATTTTTCTAGCGGATGTGATTGATACCATGTTATGGTCTTTGAAGGTGAGATCTTCCAACATGATCACTCCCAGATCTTTTACATTTACCTAGTTACGTTACCTATAATTTTACTAAGACAGCAAAATAACAACGAAATTAAAATTTCAGTTACAAGAATATATCAGTAACAGGAATATATCAGTTACAAGAATATATCAGTTACAAGAATATATCAGTTACAAGAATATATCAGTTACAAGAATATATCAGTTACAAGAATATATCAGTTACAAGAATATATCAGTTACAAGAATATATCAGTTAAAGATACAGTTACAAGAATATATCAGTTACAAGAATATATCAGTTACAAGAATATATCAGTTACAAGAATATATCAGTTACAAGAATATATCAGTTACAAGAATATATCAGTTACAAGAATATATCAGTTACAAGACAGAAATAACAAGAATAATCAGTTACAAGAATATATCAGTTACAAGAATATATCAGTTACAAGAATATATCAGTTACAAGAATATATCAGTTACAAGAATATATGTTACATGAATGTCAGTAACAAGAATATATCAGTTATGCTGATATTGTGAATTATTAATATGTGAGTAAATTACCTGAATGAGGTTTACAGGGTATTATCTGAATTACGTGCAAGTAATTTGGGTGAGATAAGTGGGACTTAAGTCACAGTAGGTCGCCGAACTGTAACTCCCTTGATGCCCACTTCTTCACCATTCTCACTAAAAGCTAGACCTGACATTAAATTAATAATTACAATATTAAAACCAGCTACTCTGGTAAATTGGAATTGTGGACTGTATATGAAGTGGGGAAGTGGAACAGAATTTTTCCTCCGTAGGAGGCGACTAAAATGCCGGGAGCAAGGGGCTAGTAACCCCTTCTCCTGTATATATTACTAAATGTAAAAGGAGAAACTTTCGTTTTTCCTTATGGGCCACCCTGCCTCGGTGGGAAACGGCCGACATGTTGAAAGAAAGAAAAGATATGATTAGGCTTGCTGGATGCACAAAATAAATTCGTATTACCACTTACCATTTAATTATTGTAGATGGATCACACCACAATACCTGCCTGACACCTAAACCCTACACTGGCCAGCTAGAGACCTAAATAAAAGGACTAATTGCGCAATTCCCTGCGAGTGATGGTCGAATCCCTTATCTTCCGCCATACACACGTAATTCTTAGGTCTCGCAAATTTCCTGTCCCATTTCTTCAGCAGGGGACATTAACAAGGGTTCCTAATTACAAATTTAGGCAGAAACCCCCCAGTTTGGCTTGTAAGACGCCGGATTATTACCAGAATTTCCCTCGACAACCAGTGTTCACAAATTACAAATGGCGTCTCTCCCGGCGTCACTAGAGCTGTCCCCCTCCCCCCTCAATCGAAATTTCTCGAAAGGGTCAAATCAGCATCATATTTTATTACACAATTATTGTATTATTCAAATTTACACATGCTAAGTTTAGGAAAATCCAATTTTTCCAGATATATCAGTTACAATAATATATCAGTTACATGAGTGTATCAGTTTGAATATATCAGTTACATGAATATATCAGTTTCATGAATATATCAGTTACATGAATATATCAGTTTCATGAATATATCAGTTACATGAATATATCAGTTATATGATAATGAGTGACACGAGTACAACATATCAGTTACATGAATATGAGTTACATAGGTACAGTATATGAGTTACACGTCATCTTAGTTAGGTTACCCAGGCTAGGCTGACAGTTTTCACTGAGCCAGGTATGAACCCCATCCTGTGTGATGGTATCTCAGAGGAAAACATAGTTAGCTTTTGTTCTTACCATATAATTGTCATGTGGAATAGCGTACTTGCACACTGCGAATGATGTTAGTACTGTACTATACTCAGTGGGAACACTGCATGTTTATTTGTGGTAAATAAAAAACTAACTTTTGTAGTATCATTAGAGCAGAAGTATAAGCACTGAGAGGTGTATATCTTTCAGTGTGTACATAACTATATATGTTAATATATCTTTATTTACTACAAGTACATGTACAAGGTATACAGGACTAGCCGACATCAATGTACTACTATATAGAAAGCCCCTTGTTATGCTGAGCATTTCGGGCAAATTAGGTCAGTTTTTGTCCCAGGATGCGACCCACACCAGTCGACTAACACCCAGGTACCCATTTTACTGATGGGTGAACATAGACAACCGGTGTAAGGAAACACGTCCAATGTTTCCACCCCTTCGCCGGGAATCGAACCCGGACCCTCACTGTGTGAAGCGAGAGCTGTTGCCACCAGGCAATCCCTATTTTAGGGATTAATATTGCTTAACAGGTTATGTGCAGCCTTAATGACCATCGTGTAGTGGACAGGCTTTAAACACAATTAACCAATCAACCATTATAGCACAAGTTGAATGTATTTGTAATAGCAAAGTGATTTTCATAGATGAGGAGGGAGGGCGGGTTGGTAGGAGAGAGGGATGTTGGTAGCGGGGAGGGAGGGCTAGAATAAGAGAGAGGGGGTGGGGGAGACAGCAAGAAGTGTGTGTAGGTGAGGGTGCTGAAGGTCGGTATATAAAAGCAGCAGCCAGGGTAGCTGAAGGCTCACTCGGAGGTGATCGTCTGCACAGACATGAGGATTTTTGTGTAAGTACCCCGCTACACGCCTTGCTACGCCTTGCACGCCTCCTTGCCAGAAAATGCAGATGTATTTGTCAGTATCTTTTTTTATCTTGTTACTCACATGAAAGATACTGACGTGTATTTCAATTTTGTTGCACACTGCGCCTTGCCAGTTGCATCTGTCGAAGGCTGAGTGCACCATCTTCCAGTGTATTTGTGAATGCCATGGAAATGTACTGAAAATTCTTCAGATATAATGATTAGCCTAAATATAGTGTTTCGTACGTGATGCTTTGCGATTTTCACTACATTTTTTTGTATTTTGAACATAGGCTAAATTTATTTATAGATCATAACCAAAGTGGACTGAGAGATTTCATAAGTACAGTGTCATTTGATCGAAATGTTTGAAGAAATGTGTGATCGTGACTTCCTGAGATCTCAATATCTATATATGTGACTGTAGAAGTGTCCACGCCAACTTCTATCTCTGCCTCTCAGCATTCTGTTGCCATTATTAAAGTCGTTATTTGCATAAAACCACCGCCAACAAGACACCACAACTATCACAACTACCTCAACCACCAGCACAACCACAACTATCACAACACTACCTCAACCACCAGCACAACCACACTATCATACCCACACAGCACAACCACAACTATCACAACTACCTCAACCACCAGCACAACCACAACTATCACAACACTACCTCAACCACCAGCACAACCACAACTATCACAACACTACCTCAACCACCAGCACAACCACAACTATCACAACACTACCTCAACCACCAGCACAACCACAACTATCACAACACTATCGCAAGCACCACTACGACACTAAGGCATTACTAGCGCTGACACTATTACTACTGACAATACCCACTAGCAAAACTCCTCTTCCTACATATATTCTTAAAGTAAATAATATTAAATGTATTGATCTCATTAATGCACTTGTACTCACCTCTATTATTGAACCATTAGCCTCTCACTGTAAAGTTACATCTGTCTCCTTCATCAAAATATTCATTACAATCTCAGAAACGTTGGAGACTTACATACTTAATAGTGAGGTGATATTCTCACAGCAGGTTCTTCTGACGGACGTTGTGGCCAGTTTCAGGCTGCAGTCTTCTTTTTGACAGACTTTAGGAGCACAAAGGAAGTGTTCGCCTGCACGACACCAAAAATGCTCTTCTCTGTCATGTCACAGATCACAACTAACCTATTAACTGGTCTTGTGCTAGAAACTATCTGTCTTTCAAATACGTCATCTAGGTGAATAGGCTCTTGTACACCACAACTTTCCTAACATGGATCTTAGTCCTGGCTTTGTTTTTGTAGATGCGTGCTTTTCTCAGTACGTAGTCAAATGCTCATATATTCACGACATTCGTGACTTGACTTGACCTTTGCCTCCTCCTCCTCCTTTTCTCCTTTACTCTTGACATGTCTTCTGTATTTCCTTTGCCTTTCCTCTTTCTTGCTTCCTTTTCTTTCCTAGCCTGGGCCAGTAGGCCTACTGCAGCTCTCTGCCACCTTGGGCACAGTTGTTAGTGTTGAGATACTTCAATCTCCCACCACCTTGAAATGTAATTTACTCTCATTACTCTTCTCACTAGTCCTTCCCGGCTTGGGCCAGTTTACCTCCTGCAGTGCTTCTGTATGCTCTACTATTACTATACTCTTACTTTACTTCTACTACACTCTATGCTATTACTTCTATCGCTACTGCTACTACCTCATTACTACTTTATTACTACTACTACCTGTACCGATACTGCTAATTCTACGACTGGTACTACTTACTACCCCCTTTCTCTCCCTTGCCCCGTCTCGTAGTGTCTTTGGCTTTCTCTACGTTTTCTCGTCTCGGTTGTCACTTGACAATGGCCCAGGAGGGATCAAAACGTCGTATGCCTACAGGGAGTTTCGGGGGTCAACGCCCCCGGGTCCATGACCAGGCCTCGTGATGGATCAAGGTTTCATTAACCAGACTGTTACTGCCGGCTGCACGCAAACCGACGTACGAATCACAGCCCAGCTGGTCTGGCACTGACTTTAGGTGCCTGTCCAGCTCCCTCTTGAAGACAGCCAGGGGTCTGTTCGTAATCCCCATAATGTATGCTGGGAGACAGTCGAACAGTCTTGGGCCCCTGACACATATTGCGTTGTCTCTTAGTGTACTCTTAGCCCCTGTTTTTCATGGGTGGGGGGGAGTAGAAGTTGCATCACCTGCCGTGTCTCTGTTTTTCAGGGTTAGCTCTGTAGGGAGAAAGTTTAACAAGTTCAGCAGTTCCTACGTCCACATCATGATAACCCAGGTTGCATTTTTTTGGAACATCCGAAAATACATCAGGAAAGTTTTGCTTTCGTGGGGAGTGATTTGTGTGTGATCATAATAATAATATCTTTAATTCTACAAGTACATGTCAGCTAGGCCTATATACCTTGTACATCAGTGACACTACTATATAGAAAGCCCATGGTATTCAGAGCATTTCGGGCAAATTAGGTCAGTTTTGTCCTAGGATGCGACCCACACCGGTCTACTAACACGTAAGTACCCATTTTGCTGATGGGTGAACAAGGACATAAGGTGTCTTATGGAAACACGTCCTAATGTTCTCTAGCCGTACTGGGGGATCGATCCCGGACCTTATTGTGAGCTGAGTGTGCTAGCGATCGAGCTAGCGCGTGTGCAGATTTGGGACTAGACCTAGGATTTTCCAAGTGTATATTATGATGTATCTTTCTCGCCTGCGTTCCAAGGAGTACAGATCAAGTG
Organism: Cherax destructor; assembly: GCA_009830355.1. Taxonomy (NCBI): domain Eukaryota; kingdom Metazoa; phylum Arthropoda; class Malacostraca; order Decapoda; family Parastacidae; genus Cherax; species Cherax destructor. Next base: position 103,167 of record WNWK01005125.1, on the reverse strand, counting down.
ACTTCAACCGTTCCCAGTAACTGAAGTAAAAAATTCTGCATATTTTCCCGATTCCTCTTTTAAATGCGCGTTGTGTGAACAAGCAGGCTTGTCGATGTTTCGCCCTCGTACAAGGCACTACAGATGCTCAATTTTAATACTTAAAAAGATTACAAAAACACTTAAAATTTAATATATTTCCGTTTTGAGTAATTTTTTTCAAATGTACCTATCAATTTTGTAAAATTAAAGTATGGTTTTACCCTGTTTTTATCTCTGCTCTGGTATTTACCTCTAAATTTAAAAAATATATATATAACGGATTGTTTATATATATATATATATATATATATATATATATATATATATATATATATATATATATATATATATATATATATATATATATATATAACGTTTGGAAGATCAGTATGGACAAGAGTTCCGCTCAAGATGCCCTCAACATGTCGTGTACTATCGACGATAATTCACCTACTTGAAACTACTTTTACTGTCACTACAAGTATTGTGGTCGATGTTATGAAAGCCCAACCAGTTTTTGCACGAGAGGCTGAAATCTGACCTACCAATATATGTGAATGGTACACTGTAACACCTCTTAATAGTGGACAAGTGAGAATGATCAGGGAGATGGCGGTCACAATGTTTACATTCAGTTCCTGCAAGAAAATAAAACCACACCAGCGTAACGAGGCTATTTTGATTACAGTTTTTATCTTAATTGCAAAGGTACAATATTTGTTGAAAAGAATTGTAAAGAGCTTTCCTGTCTATATAAAGTAGTAGGCTGATGAGACGGGACCAGACGTTTGTTAATTGTTTTGAAGTGAGGTTGTGTTGAGTGAGGTGGAGCCTGGTTATCAAGGTGTTGTGAGGTTGTGTTGAGTGAGGTGAAGCCTTATAGGTCTGTGAGGTTGTGTTGAGTGAGGTGGAGCCTGGTTATCAAGGTGTTGTGAGGTTGTGTTGAGTGAGGTGAAGCCTGGTTATCAAGGTGTTGTGAGGTTGTGTTGAGTGAGGTGGAGCCTGGTTATCAAGGTGTTGTGAGGTTGTGTTGAGTGAGGTGGAGCCTGGTTATCAAGGTGTTGTGAGGTTGTGTTGAGTGAGGTGGAGCCTGGTTATCAAGGTGTTGTGAGGTTGTGTTGAGTGAGGTGGAGCCTGGTTATCAAGGTCTCGTGACCTTGATAACCAGGCGGCACTGTGTAACCTACACCTCTTTTACTCTTGATCTATGATGGTATCTGGCTCACTTAAGCTCAACAACAATATTAAACCACAAATTAAGATTTTTTTTATTTTTAATTATCGACTCGTCAATCACGATCTACAACTATTTTACATAAAAAGTCTAGTAGTTGCTTTCAAGAATTTTAATAATTCAACTTTTCACATTTTTATATACCATTCAGAGATACACACCCAGAGTCTTACAGTATATATCCTCGCAGTGAGAGATTTTATTTTAACCCACATTTTAGGGATTAATTAAAGTATTGTAGACTGTGGTAAACAGTCTCATGCAGTCGTGTAGTCGATAGGCTTTAAACCCAGTAAACCATGGAGGAGTCATGGAGGAGTCATGGAGAAATCATGGAGGAGTCATGGAGGAGTCATGGATGAGCCATGGAGGAGTCATGGAGGAGTCATGGAGGAGTCATGGAGGAGTCATTAGGAGTCATGGAGGAGCTGAGGAGTCATGGAGGAGTCATGGAGGAGTCTGAGGAGCTGGAGGAGTCATGGAGGACGTCATGGAGGAGTCATGGAGGAGTCATGGAGGAGTCATGGTAGGAGTCATGGAGGAGTCATGGAGGAGTCATGGAGGAGTCATGGAGGAGTCATTAGGAGTCATGAGGAGTCATGAGAGTCATGGGAGTCATGGAGGAGTCATGGAGGAGTCATGGAGGAGTCATGGAGGAGTCATGGAGGAGTCATGGAGGAGTCATGGAGGAGTCATGGAGGAGTCATGGAGGAGTCATGAGGATGAGAGTCATGGAGGAGTCATGGAGGGTCGGAGGAGTCATGGAGGAGTCATGGAGGAGTCATGGAGGAGTCATGGAGGAGTCATGGAGGAGTCATGGAGGAGTCATGGAGGAGTCATGGAGGAGTCATGGAGGAGTCATGGAGGAGTCATGGAGGCGTCATGGAGGAGTCATGGAGGAGTCATGGAAGGGTCATGGAGGAGTCATGGAGGAGTCATGGAGGAGCTGGAGGAGTCATGGAGGAGTCATGGAGGCGTCATGGAGGAGTCATGGAGGAGTCATGGAGGAGTCATGGAGGGGAGTCATGGAGGAGTCATGGAGGAGTCATGGAGGAGTCATGGAGGAGTCATGGAGGAGTCATGGAGGAGTCATGGAGGAGTCATGGAGGAGTCATGGAGGAGTCATGGAGGAGTCATGGAGGCGTCATGGAGGAGTCATGGAGGAGTCATGGAGGAGTCATGGAGGAGTCATGGAGGCGTCATGGAGGAGTCATGGAGGAGTCATGGAGGAGTCATGGAGGAGTCATGGAGGAGTCATGGAGGAGTCATGGAGGAGTCATGGAGGAGTCATGGAGGCGTCATGGAGGAGTCATGGAGGGTCATGGAGGAGTCATGGAGGCGTCATGGAGGAGTCATGGAGGCGTCATGGAGGAGTCATGGAGGGTCATGGAGGCGTCATGGAGGAGTCATGGAGGAGTCATGGAGGAGTCATGAAGGAGTCATGGAGGAGTCATGGAGGAGTCATGGAGGAGTCTGGGGCAGGGCAGGAGTCATGGAGGAGTCATGGAGGCAGGTCATGGAGGGTCATGGAGGAGTCATGGAGGAGTCATGGAGGGTCATGGAGGAGTCATGGAGGAGTCATGGAGGAGTCATGGAGGAGTCATGGAGGAGTCATGGAGGAGTCATGGAGGAGTCATGGAGGAGTCATGGAGGAGTCATGGAGGAGTCATGGAGGAGTCATGGAGGAGTCATGGAGGAGTCATGGAGGCGTCATGGAGGCGTCATGGAGGAGTCATGGAGGCGTCATGGAGGAGTCATGGAGGCGTCATGGAGGAGTCATGGAGGCGTCATGGAGGCGTCATGGGCGTCATGGAGGAGTCATGGAGGAGTCATGGAGGCGTCATGGAGGGTCATGGAGGAGTCATGGAGGCGTCATGGAGGCGTCATGGAGGCGTCATGGAGGCGTCATGGAGGAGTCATGGAGGAACTTGTGAAAGTGGTGGAGGTCGCTGTTGTACTGCCACTGGGCAAGAAACACTTCATAATTATCTTAAGGGTTTCTATATTATTTACTCTTCTCCTGATTTTAGTTGCTGTTGGATGTGTATCATTATTTTATAAGCCTTATTTGCAATTTTATTTAATTACTATACTGTTAACTATCTTATTTACTGTTCATTGTATACGTTTATATAATACACCGGACGTCTCCCACTCAGGTATAGTGATTCGAAAGAAGAAACACTTAAACCGTCATTCGTTCAATCACTGTTTTACCATAAAGGCGCTGACATAACGGTCCATATGACCTTCTAACCATAACATCCGCTACGCCTCTTCTGAGTAAGCTCTATACTTCCCGCCTCCAGGACTCTAGTCCACTAACCGGTTTTCCCTGAATCCATTCATAAATGTTAGTGTTCACACTGACAACACGTCAAATCATATAAACCTCTTATCTACACTCCTATCTTGCACACTCGCATAAGCCTGCTGGATGTTCAAGCCCCTAGTACTCGAAACCAGACTGCTTTGGGGCCCCTGAGAGCAGGCTTAGGCCCCAAGTCTAAGTGAATTTTACATAATTATGTTTCTAAATAAACTAAAAATAGTTGAAATTACCAAAAAAAAAATCAAATGGAAAAAAATCAATAAAATGTTTGTGACTATTGGGCCCCTTCAGAGATTCACAGCCGGGCCCAGGGCCAATGTACCGGCTGAACTCCCCCTCTCATTGGACCTGCTCAAAATATCTTTACTTCCCCCTACCCTCTCCTCAGATGACCCATACCCCTCCTCCCCTCTACCCCACGTTTATCCGCCCTCCTAGTCATCTTATTTTTCTCCATCCACTCTAAATGGCTAGACTACACTCAACAATCCCTTCTATCTATGCCTTCTCAATAATTTTGGTAACCCACATCTAATTTCCACGCTCTGAATTCTCTGCATAATATTAACACCACATGGCCCTCAAACACGACATCTCCACTAAGACCCAACATGATTCTCACTGTGATGTTTAAAACCCATTCCTCACAACTATAAAACAGTGCTGGTACCAGTATACTCTGGTACATATTCCTTTTTGGCTCCATGGATAAAGTTCTTTGCCTCCACGGATGCTTCGGTGCACCCATACCACCATATTCCCTACCACAGTGTGGTATCCATCCTTCACTCCCTACCACAGTGTGGTATCCAGTCCTTCACTCCCTACCACAGTGTGGTATCCAGTCCTTCACTCCCTACCACAGTGTGGTATCCAGTCCTTCACTCCCTACCACAGTGTGGTATCCATCCTTCACTCCCTACCACAGTGTGGTATCCATCCTTCACTCCCTACCACAGTGTGGTATCCAGTCCTTCACTCCCTACCACAGTATGGTATCCAGTCCTTCACTCCCTACCACAGTGTGGTATCCATCCTTCACTCCCTACCACAGTGTGGTATCTATCCTTCACTCCCTACCACAGTGTGGTAACCATCCTTCACTCCCTACCACAGTGTGGTAACCATCCTTCACTCCCTACCACAGTGTGGTAACCATCCTTCACTCCCTACCACAGTGTGGTATCCATCCTTCACTCCCTACCACAGTGTGGTATCCATCCTTCACTCCCTACCACAGTGTGGTATCCATCCTTCACTCCCTACCACAGTGTGGTATCCATCCTTCACTCCCTACCACAGTGTGGTATCCATCCTTCACTCCCTACCACAGTGTGGTATCCATCCTTCACTCCCTACCACAGTGTGGTATCCATCCTTCACTCACTACCACAGTGTGGTATCCATCCTTCACTCCCTACCACAGTGTGGTATCTCATCCTTCACTCCCTACCACAGTGTGGTAATCCATCCTTCACTCCCTACCACAGTGTGGTAATCCATCCTTCACTCCCTACCACAGTGTGGTACCATCCTTCACTCCCTACCACAGTGTGGTATCCATCTTCACTCCCTACCACAGTTGGTATCCATCCTTCACTCCCTACCACAGTGTGGTATCCATCCTTCACTCCCTACCACAGTGTGGTATCCATCCTTCACTCCCTACCACAGTGTGGTATCCATCCTTCACTCCTACCACAGTGTGGTATCCATCCTTCACTCCCTACCACAGTGTGGTATCCATCCTTCACTCCCTACCACAGTGTGGTATCCATCCTTCACTCCCTACCACAGTGTGGTATCCATCCTTCACTCCCTACCACAGTGTGGTATCCATCCTTCACTCCCTACCACAGTGTGGTATCCATCCTTCACTCCCTACCACAGTGTGGTATCCATCCTTCACTCCCTACCACAGTGTGGTATCCATCCTTCACTCCTACCACAGTGTGGTATCCATCCTTCACTCCCTACCACAGTGTGGTATCCATCCTTCACTCCCTACCACAGTGTGGTATCCATCCTTCACTCCCTACCACAGTGTGGTATCCATCCTTCACTCCCTACCACAGTGTGGTATCCATCCTTCACCCCCTACCACAGTGTGGTATCCATCCTTCACCCCTACCACAGTGTGGTATCCATCCTTCATTTACATATCCTCTCAAAGTCCTCTACCAACCTTTGTTACTTCAGAATCTCCCTTAAAAACAGTATTGCCGACATAAAGCAACTGTGACTCCCGCTTCGTATCACATTGATGTGTGTAATAAATAAATACTTGCGTGCCGAATAGGTAAAATTGGTCAGTTAGCAAGAACTTTCTCTTATACGTTTCATTTATGTTAATGTAAAAATAAATAATTTTATACCAAAAGAACCTTAGAAAATTTACCTAACCTTATTATAACATGGGCAATTTAATTTAGCCTAATCCAACTAAATATATTTTAGATAAGTTTAAAATAATTTAATAATAAACTAACACAATGAAATATATTTTTTCCGTTAGGTTCAGAATGATTTTTGCGAAATTAATCGCGAACAAGTGATACAAGATGCAAAACAACCACAGGGAAGTTGAATGATAGCTCTAGGCCTTTCGTGTTGCAATCAACACATCAAGAGCTTGCAGTGTTACAGAAATGAGTAGGAAATCCAAGCAGATTAGTTCAAGGGAATGTTGTAGCTGGAATCCAGCTAATTTATGTTTGAGTGTTAGTAACCTGTACTATAAAACTTAGGAGCCCCACACATGATGCCATCTCTAGCACATTTACTTTTGACCAATACTCTCTCCTCTCCAGACTCTTTCCACCTGTCACCTTCCTCACTATCTCTTTCCACCTGTCACCTTCCTCACTATCTCTTTCCCCTCACCTAACCCCCTTTCTTCACAGTCCTGGAATACCCGTCTCCCTCTCACCCAGTATGACCAGCATCTCTCAGCCAAGTAAAAGCGAAGCCATGACTGGGTACGTGACCTGCACCTGGTTTGACCTCGCGACCCACATCTCAGAGCAGGTCCTTACAGTTATAACTGCATAGGACAAGTAAAAGGTCCTCTGTCTCGCTGTCTCGAGACGCTGCTGCTGCTGCTCATCTGTTGTACAAACTAATTTAATACGAGAGAGACAGGAGTCAGGTGTTTGGTTATAGATGAAGGCCTTGAACTGCCACCTTTGTAGCAATGTTCTACATGAGGGATGTGTAGACATCACTACTACCATCACCGTTACCATCATTACCGTTACCATCATCACCGTTACCATCATCACCGTTACCATCATCACCGTTACCATCATCACCGTTACCATCATTACCGTTACCATCATTACCGTTACCATCATCACCGTTACCATCATCACCGTTACCATCATTACCGTTACCATCATCACCGTTACCATCACCGTTACCATCATCACCGTTACCATCATCACCGTTACCATCATTACCGTTACCATCATTACCGTTACCATCATCACCGTTACCATCATTACCGTTACCATCATCACCGTTACCATCATTACCGTTACCATCATCACCGTTACCATCATTACCGTTACCATCATCACCGTTACCATCACCGTTACCATCATCACCGTTACCATTACCATTACCACCATCACCGTTACCATCATTACCTTTACCATCATCACTTCCGTTGATTCTGTCGCTGTCGTTATTACAAATAGATGTACTTAAAGATATCACTGATAAATTTTAAAAGGACTTGTTAACCAGACATTGAAGATACTTGAAATGCCCACTTACACACACACACACACACACACACACACACACACACACACACACACACACACACATATATATATATATATATATAAAAATTATATATATATATATATATATATATATATATATATATATATATATATATATATATATATATATATATATATATATATATATATATATAAGTAATATTTAATTTTAAACTTATCTATATATATTAGTAAATTTGCTAAAAATACTTAGTTATACTTTTAAAGTTAATCTCAAAAAAATCATTTTTTACATCATTGTCAATTAAAAAATATATCAGTTTGTAAAAAAAAATATTCTTTGGGAAAAGTCCATTTATTAACACTAGACACGATGTTATTTAAATAATATGTCTGTGTGTGAAAGTCCATTATTAGAACTAGGCACGTGTTGATATATGGCCATAGTGGTAATACTACAGTGGTGCAGAGTATGGCCGTGGTGCAGTACTGGGCCACAGCTGGTGCAGTGTACTGGGCCCACAGCTGGTGCAGAGTACTGGGCCCCACAGCTGGTGCAGAGTACTGGGCCCCACAGCTGGTGCAGAGTACTGGGCCCCACAGCTGGTGCAGAGTACTGGGCCCCACAGCTGGTGCAGAGTACTGGGCCCCACAGCTGGTGCAGTGTACTGGGCCACACAGCTGGTGCAGATTACTGGGCCCCACAGCTGGTGCAGAGTACTGGGCCCCACAGCTGGTGCAGTGTACTGGGCCCCACAGCCTCGCAGAAGTTAAATGTCACAGACAAATACGGCTCAAATAAACTGTAAGGGCAACGTTGTGAAATGCTTGTGTTTTTTATAGACCGAGACACATGCTAGTAGTGGTAAACAAACCGAGGTTCTAGCAAGGGAGGGGAGATAAGGTGAGGTAGTAATGGAGGGAGGACACAAGGTGAGGTAGTAATGGAGGGAGGACACAAGGTGAGGTAGTAATGGAGGAAGGACACAAGGTGAGGTAGTAATGGAGGAAGGACGTGGTAGCAGACACTAGCTTAAGGGCAGATGGAGCTTGTAGTGGTCAGGTGTTCCCATGTACCTCCATCACCGTAGGCTACACTTGTTGCTTACTCTAATCTCACCTCTCTCTCACACCTCGTGTTTCATTTGTTTTCCTGGTAATATATTTTTATTCTTAACTCTCTTCTTCTCTTCTCTCTCTCTCTCTCTCTCTCTCTCTCTCTCTCTCTCTCTCTCTCTCTCTCTCTCTCTCTCTCTCTCTCTCTCTCTCTCTCTGTTTAGATGTCAGGTGTCACTCCTAACGTCTCCAAGGGGTCACACCAAGTGCTATTTGTTGCCTTCATCAGCCTTCAAATCAGGTCACGCAGCTTGTCAGTGTACACTCCTAAGATATCCTTAATAGGTCAATGTTACTTGTCACCTTACCTGGATATATAAGCTTAAAAGGTCACTTAAGAGAGCTGCTTTCAGCCTTACCACTTAGACTGTCGTAAAAGTGGTCCACACACATTATACCCTGACTTGTCTTGGTATAGGAGCATAGCCAGTCACCTTACTCAAATGATCATACTTCTCATATTGTTACCGTTGTTATTACGGCTTTATTGCTATTATTATTTATGAAAATATATTGTTTTAATGTGGACTTGTCCTTATGGTTTCTTGGTATATAAGAAAATACATAGACAATTCGGTTATACGTGAGTGGGAACATATTGTTGACACACATGTGTCTTACTGCTGAACACGTCAATAAAAAAAAACATCAAGGTGAACCGCAGGTTTCAAAACCCGGGTCTCCAGCACAAGGTCTCCAGCACGAGGTCTCCAGCACGAGGTCTCCAGGGTGAGTGTCTCTCGCTGCCAAGTGCTCGACCAACACATGAAGAAACTTGCGAATTTCGTAGTTAAACATCTGTATTATGCACCCCATACTCATCCTGTGGGCGGTAGTCACCCCATACTCATCCTGTGGGCGGTAGTCACCCCATACTCATCCTGTGGGCGGTAGTCACCCCATACTCATCCTGTGGGCGGTAGTCACCCCATACTCATCCTGTGGGCGGTAGTCACCCAGTATTCATCCTGTGGGCGGTAGTCACCCAGTATTCATCCTGTGGGCGGTAGTCACCCAGTATTCATCCTGTGGGCGGTAGTCACCCAGTATTCATCCTGTGGGCGGTAGTCACCCAGTATTCATCCTGTGGGCGGTAGTCACCCAGTATTCATCCTGTGGGCGGTAGTCACCCCATACCATCCTGTGGGCGGTAGTCGACTACTATCCTGTGGGCGTATTCATAATGGGGTCCAGGTACTTGGGCCACGCAAAGTTTTGAATTTCGTATTCAACATGAGATGATGTCAAACAACGACCACACTGTTAACATACTCAGTACTGCCTGTCACGGTGCTTGTAATTATTTCCAGGGTCTCAGCATCTGTCACTGGTGCCTAATAACACTTTCAGTGGCTCCAATATCTTTGCCATCACAAACTGAAAGTTCATAATGACATGATCATCAACCCCCTTCTGACCTCGTCTTCAGCGCCATTACCTGTGCATGTCACAGCTTAATAACATGAATGATTCTCACCTGAAGACTGGTTCCATTACCACCACAGTACTCGCAAATTTTTATGAAAAAATCTTCAGTTTTCTCCTTGAAGATGCATGATAATGTTCTCCTAAGGTTCTGTCTTTTGAGTGATTTCCTAATTTGTTAGGTAAAACTGGACTAAACATTGTTACACATGTAAAAACATACCAGCATATATATTTCGAAGACTTTCTCCAGCATCTTCGAGGTATGGCTTGTGCCTGAGGTTGTAACAGCAGACATTACATGTCTGGAGAGCAACGCTGAAGAAGTGGGATAAAAAATAACTGATAAGTTTTGGATCCTTGGTGTCCGTAATTCGTTTATAAGAACCCTTATGAACTTGAGCACGGATGTTCCTCATGAGCTCAAGATCTCCAAACCAATTGGGACCAAACAGTAACGAGATAAGAGTCCTGAATATTTACTGATTTTGGGGTTGAAGTTTCAACATCAAATGTTAGACACTGAAGCATGTTGGGCTCATTTTACCAAGTCCAGACTCGTAGAATGACTTCATCTGACTTTCATTGTGACGTCCAATAATGGGATGTAGTAAGCAGTAGACGTGGACAGGTTTTGATATTGTTGACTGACTATTCTTTCCATTCATATGAAGATGAGATATGAGCAAATGTTTATATACTGACAGGACAGCTACAACCTATACCTCGGCACTACCTCCTGAAAGTTGTTACCATACTCTCCAAAAGACTCCACTTCCGAGTTGTTACCTCGGCCCCTTCCTGAAAGTTGACATTTTGTTACCAGCACTCCTCCTTGAAATGTTACCGCACTTCTCCTTGAAGGTTACTCCACTCCTTGAAAGTTGTTACCTCGGCATCCTCCTTGAAAGTTTTCCAGCACTCTCCTTGAAAGTTGTTCCCGGCACTCCTCCTTGAAAGTTGTACTCAGCCTCCCTTGAGTTGTTCCTCGGCACTCTCCTTGAAAGTTGTTACTCGGCACCTCCTTGAAGTTGTACTCGGCACTCCCTTGAATGTTACCCGCACTCTCCTTGAGTTGTTACCTCGCACTCTCTCCTTGAAAGTGTACCTCGGACTCTCTCCATGAGTTGTTCCTCGGCACTCTCCTGAAGTTGTTACTCACATCTCCTTGAAGTGTACTGGCACTCTTCCTTGAAGTTGACTCGACACTCCCTCCTTGAGTTGTTACTGGCACTCTCTCCTTGAAAGTTGTTACCTCGGCACTTCCTTGAGTTGTTACCTCAGCACCTCCCTTGAAAGTTGTTACCTCGGCACTTCCCTTGAAGTTGTTACCTCGGCACCTCTCCTTGAAAGTTGTTACCTCGGCACTCTCCCTGAGTTGTTACCTCGCACCTCCCTTGGAGTGTTACTCGCACTCTCTCCCCTTGAAAGTTGTTACCTCAGCACTCCCTCCCCTTGAAAGTTGTTACCTCGGCACTCCCTCCCCTTGAAAGTTGTTACCTCGGCACTCCCTCCCCTTGAAAGTTGTTACTCGGCATCCCCTTGAAAGTTGTTACCTCGGCACTCCTTCCCCTTGAAAGTTGTTACCTCGGCACTCCCTCCCCTTGAAAGTTGTTACCTCGGCACTCCTCCCTTGAAAGTTGTTACCTCGGCACTCCCTCCCCTTGAAAGTTGTTACCTCGGCACTCCTTCCCCTTGAAAGTTGTTACCTCGGTCAGATGAGCAAAAGCACCAGTGGCGGGTCATGTCAGAAAACACTAGTCCTGTTTCCTGACGAATCTTACCTACCTACCTACCTAGCCTCTCACCTACCTCCTGTCCTACACATCCTCTACCTACCTACCTACCTACTTAATGATGGTTGTGGGGATAACAGCCCCTGAAACCCGGTCAGAAACTAGGCTTATTGGTTGATGTGTTGGTCAGTTAGGCTGTTGCTGCGTGTGGCATGCAGCCACACCAATCTAGAATGATTTGAGGAAATTTGTGACGCTGCTTCTCTGAGATGACAGTTCAGGGCCTCGTTATATCTTTCTTCATATGTCATGAGATTTATTATTATTATTATCAAAAAGAAGCGCTAAACCCACCAGGGTCATGCAGCGCTGGAGGGCAGGGAAGGATGCAGGATCAAAGGATAAGTTAGGAGAGGCTGAGGACTGATAAAGGAAGGATTATCAAAGTTTGTGTTGAGAGGGGAAAAAATCCTTCCTCTTTTTGCTCAGTGAATTGTCTGTGTTCTTATTACGTCTCTGTGTTCCCATGTATATTCTTATTGGACCTGTGTTCCTTTGTGTTCTTACTGCACCTGTGTTCCGTTGTGTGTTCTTACTGCACCTGTGTTCCGTTGTGTGTTCTTACTGCACCTGTGTTCCGTTGTGTGTTCTTACTGCACCTGTGTTCCGTTGTGTGTTCTTACTGCACCTGTGTTCCGTTGTATGTTCTTACTGCACCTGTGTTCCGTTGTATGTTCTTACTGCACCTGTGTTCCGTTGTATGTTCTTACTGCACCTGTGTTCCGTTGTGTGTTCTTACTGCACCTGTTCTGTATGTTCTTACTGCACCTGTGTTCCGTTGTACTCACCTGTGTTCCGTTGTGTGTTCTCACTGAACTTCTGTGTTCAACTGGTGGTATCTTGTGATGGACAAAAGGCAACTGGTAAGACATTATATATAGCGTCAAGGGTTCACTCTGACAGTGTTCACTCCCGTCTCAGGATATTAGAGGTAATGCACTCACTTCTTGCACTATCTTCCAAGCAATACAACTGAGGGGATTTTAGGCGTTTCCAATAATTTCTATAGTTAATTTTGAAGCCAGACTACAAGCCTCTGTAACACTTATTGTAATCTTCAGTCTCAAGAGTAAAGTGTCAAAGGATTTTTACGCTGTTGTGAGACTGTAATTTTAGACTTTGTAATCCTCTTTATCTTCACAAATTGCAGTTTGTTTACCTCTTAGCCTGATTTAGGTGTGTCACTTCCGCTTGAATTCAAATTCACGAAATTATTGCTATCGTTATCAACTATAATAATCAATATTATCACATTGATCATCACTATCTGTATTATAGCTATTAACACGTCATCTCTGTTATACGATTATTGACACCAACTCTAATAATAATATTTTTTAGTATAATTTTGTCAAGTCCGGGTGTCGGATATGTCACACAGAACGCCTCAGAGCATCCAAGAACTGCAAGTTTAGGTCACCCATTAGTGTCAAGTACCGTCCTGTTCACATCTAGCTAGTACTGAAGCAGTATTAAATCACTGATCCACTCGCTGATGGGATGTGGCAGTTTTAAGTTATGCTGGTACTGGGATGTGTAGCATTTGTTGAACCAAGATTGCAATTTGTGGATGTCTTCCTGAAGTATCTCTATCATCCATCACTTAATCTTTTCAATGGGCTTATTTCGCCTACATACAATGATTCTTAGGATCATACCTAGTTTGGTAGGTCGTTTGCATATATCAAAATAGCATTGGTTCTAGTACTGCTTTTTGTTTACATATTGGCACCACATTTATGTTTTCTTTTTCAGATATCTGCAATATGTCTCGTGTATCATCGATATATCATTTCTTTTCTGTTTCCTGGTTTCTGTCTTTTTTTCTGTCCCTTTTTTGTGATTATTATTATAATCAAAAGTCTTATTACCTGATCCTTGCTGCTTGTTTTTCTTCTTACCTGGTTATTGTATTTACTGCTGACATCATGGGGTCCTTAAGAGTGTGTGTTGAGGCTCTGATGGTTCATTCCTGACACCAGTGCTGACATCATGGGGTCCTTAAGAGTGTGTGTTGAGGCTCTGATGGTTCATTCCTGACACCAGTGCTGACATCATGGGGTCCTTAAGAGTGTGTGTTGAGGCTCTGATGGTTCATTCCTGACACCAGTGCTGACATCATGGGGTCCTTAAGAGTGTGTGTTGAGGCTCTGATGGTTCATTCCTGACACCAGTGCTGACATCATGGGGTCCTTAAGATGTGTTGAGGCTCTGATGGTTCATTCCTGACACCAGTACATCATGGTCCTTGAGTGTGTTAGGCTCTGATGGTCATTCCTGACACCAGTGTGACATCATGGGTCCTAAGGTGTGTTGAGGCTCTGATGGTTCATTCCTGACACCAGTGCTGACATCATGGGGTCCAGGTGTGTTGAGGCTCTGATGGTTCATTCCTGACACCAGTGCTGACATCATGGGTCCTAAGAGTGTGTGAGGCTCTGATGGTTCATTCCTGACACCAGTGCTGACATCATGGGGTCCTAAGAGTGTGTGTTGAGGCTCTGATGATTCATTCCTGAAACCAGTGCTGACATCATGGGGTCCTTAAGAGTTTGTGTTGAGGCTCTGATAGTTCATTCCTGACACCAGTGCTTTCTCAATGATGCTGCTCCTTCAACCACCTGGCACGTAAATCCCATTACGAAAACATTCTTACCCCATCCTCAAGCTCCCCTTTATTCATCCCACTTAAGACTTTCCATACAATCCCCCTCTTCCCTTACTATTACCCCCATCCCTTGGCGGCCACTAACTCCTAATGCTTCCACAGTAACTTAGACCACTCCACGTCTGAATACCAGACAGCAACAACAGCTTAGGTTAGGTAAGGTTTGTCAGGTCTTAGTCAAATGATGACCCGCAGCTGGAGCTTCTGGTCATCTGACTGAGGCCTTCCGCTAACTTACCGGTCATAGTTATAACCATTTTTAATAATACAGCAACAACAATAATAATAATATGCATTTAAAATATAAGGTAAGTGCATAAGGACAGTGGCTGTCAACACATCTTCAGATTTTTATTTACGACACTGACAAAAATACGAAAGAATGGACTAAGATACAAAAGAATTGACAAATACGAAAGAATTGACAATAATACGAAAGACCTGACAAGAATACGAAAGAACTGACAAGAATACGAAAGAACTGACAAGAATACGAAAGAACTCACAAGAATACGAAAGAACTGACAAGAATACGAAAGAACTGACAAGAATACGAAAGAACTGACAAGAATACGAAAGAACTGACAAGAATACGAAAGAATTAACAAATAATAATTGACAAGAAAGACTCATCACTGGCACTAGAAGCCATAATTACAATAATCATAATTACAATAATTATAACCACAATAATTTTTGTGGTTATAATTATTATAATTTTAAGCTTAATGGAAAGTCATTGATTATAATCAATGACTTTCCATTTACCTTCAAATTCGCTCCACTTATTTTTTATAACATAAGTTTTTGAAAAAAAATGTATTTGAAAGGACAGAACAAAGTTCTCCATGATGGAGTATTACAAGAGGAGGTGGTGAGTGGTACAAAAATAAGACGATTATAATCATAACGTATTTTTAAAGTGACCAAAAGCTCCAGCTGTGAGTCATCATATGACTAAGACCCGCGTCAGGAAACATTTGTTCTGTTTCCTGACGAACCTAACCTAACCTAACCTAACCTAACCTAAGTACTACAAACTCTAGAAGCCTCAGAACTTAACGATGAATTAATTACTGAAGACGGGAAACGTGTAGCTCCACTCCTGTAGTTACCAACTGGTAATTCCTTATGGACATAACAGTGTGTATCTGTCAATATACACTGAGAGATGGTGTATATATACACTGAGAGATGTGTAATAGTTATATACATCGGGACGTGTATATAACTATTACAACTGGCATGTGTTTTGTGTATATATACTGACAGTTTACTTAAATCCTTATTTTATGGATTAATTTTGTGAATTTTCAAGTATAGTATAATGACCTGACCCGCGAGCTGTGGTCAGGCCTTAAACCTAGCGGATATTTTTGCATCTGGATGGGATTTATATCTAGGAGGACCACATGGAGAGGCGGACGAGTTCTCCAAAAGGAATATTTCAGCACTATGAGTGTACTGGGCAGGTGTTGTGTTAGCCTGTGTTGGAACCACTAGCCACCAGCTCCTGGTCAGAAGCCTCTGGGCTCATGGCTGGATCCCTTCTTCAAGTTGATTGGCTGGGTCCTTCTGCAAGTTGATTGGCTGGGTCCCTTCTGCAAGTTGATTGGCTGGCTCCCTTCTGCAAGTTGATTGGCTGGGTCCCTTCTCCAAGTCTGTTACATCAACTTTCTCCTGCAGAAATATATCATTTTTGTGGCTCTATTGCATTCCTTTCGGTTTAATTCCCAGAAAACGAAACCGGTCTCCTAGTATTTCTTTCATTTTCTTTTAGTCAACCTTTTATTTAAGTCCCAGTGGTTACTAAGTTTTGGATGTGTATTTCTGCTTTTTCCCTTCATTTTTCTTTTTACTTATAGGAGTAAATTACGCTTTTATATTTGTATTAAACTGAATCATAGTATCAGTGATGATGACTCCATGTCAAGGTATAAGGATACCCAGATACACTGTCCGCACCGCCTCTAGTGAAGGTGCTGGTAATGACCTGTTCTGATAGGGGAACAGTAGTTGAGCAACTATGCTGACACAAGACCCAGCAGAGGTGTTCCATCAGGCACAGTGGAAGTTAAAGAAACCAGACCAGTAACTGGCAGCTTGCCTTCAGTCGTGTCAACACAGGTACCAGTTTTAGATCTCATCTAGTCACTGTCAACCACTTTTCCTGATGAAGTAACTTCAGCTGCATATAATAAAACTGCCATTGCTCCCACTATCACTTTCCTGACTCTATGGCGTTAGGTGAGTATACTTAGGGAGCGTGTCTTTCCTGATGAGTAGTCGGAGTATCGAGCCTCCACCACTCATTGCGCTCAATTACCCAGTGTTAAACTGTATTGTAAAATATAACAAGTACCGTAGTGGTTCCTGTGTCTACGTAAATGATAGCTCTTGAGACCTCCTTGGTGAAGCAAGATACTGAAAGTGAGTTTGTAGGTGTTAATTAAGTACTCGGGTGGGGGGAGGGGGGGGCCCTCCATACTGAACAACTAGGTGGTCGTTAAGGGCGTCTAGATTCGAGGATAAAATAAAGTTGCCTCGAGGCACCAATTATTGGCAGCAAGTCTGGGGCCGCCACTCATCTACCTGTCATTTAGCTGAACATTTCTTGCAGTTAATAATTATCTAAGAAGAAATATCACAAGTCGTGTAATTTTTGTGTTGGATGATCAAATATAGCGGTAAAATGAATGGTATGCAAGTAGGCTGCTCATCACCCTTATACCTCACACAAGTAGGCTGCTCATCACCCTTATACCTCACACAAGTAGGCTGCTCATCACCCTTATACCTCACACAAGTAGGCTGCTCATCACCTTACCTCCACAAGTGGCTGCCATCACCCTATACCTCACACAAGTAGGCTGCTCATCACCCTTATACCTCACACAAGTAGGCTGCTCATCACCCTTATACCTCACACAAGTAGGCTGCTCATCACCCTTATACCTCACACAAGTAGGCTGCTCATCACCCCTAATACCTCACACAAGTAGGCTGCTCATCACCCTTATACCTCACACAAGTAGGCTGCTCATCACCCTATACCTCACACAAGTAGGCTGCTCATCACCCTTATACCTCACACAAGTAGGTGCTCATCACCCCTTATACCTCACACAAGTAGGCTGCTCATCACCCTATACCTCACACAAGTAGGCTGCTCATCACCCTTATACCTCACACAAGTAGGCTGCTCATCACCCCTAATACCTCACACAAGTAGGATGCTCATCACCCCTTATACCTCACACAAGTAGGCTGCTCATCACCCCTTATACCTCACACAAGTAGGCTGCTCATCACCCCTAATACCTCACACAAGTAGGCTGCTCATCACCCCTTATACCTCACACAAGTAGGCTGCTCATCACCCTAATACCTCACACAAGTAGGATGCTCATCACCCTTATACCTCACACAAGTAGGCTGCTCATCACCTCTTTATACCTCATCACAAGTCTGTAAGGTGCTATCACCCTTATAGCTAAACAAGTAGGCTGCTCATCACCCTATACCTCACACAAGTAGGCTGCTCATCACCCTTATACCTCACACAAGTAGGCTGCTCATCACCCTTATACCTCACACAAGTGGCTGCTCATCACCCTTATACCTCACACAAGTAGGCTGCTCATCACCCTTATACCTCACACAAGTAGGCTGCTCATCACCCTTATACCTCACACAAGTAGGCTGCTCATCACCCTTATACTCACACAAGTAGGCTGCTCATCACCTTATACCTCACACAAGTAGGCTGCTCATCACCCCTATACCTCACACAAGTGGCTGCTCATCACCCTATACCTCACACAAGTGGCTGCTCATCACCCTCATACCTACACAAGTAGGCTGCTCATCACCTTATACTCACACAGTAGGCTGCTCATCACCCTTATACCTCACACAAGAGGCTGCTCATCACCCCTTATACCTCACACAAGTAGGCTGCTCATCACCCTTCATACCTCACACATCATTCTCCGAAAGTCTCCCCGCTCATGCTAACACATTGCATTACTTCACCACTAAAACCCACCTTTGTGATGAAACATGACAAGATAACCCATGGTGCTTGATGAGTGTGCTAGGTAAACCCATGGTGCTTGATGAGTGTGCAGTAAACATGGTGCTGATGAGTGTGCTAGGTAAACCCATGGTGCTTGATGAGTGTGCTAGGTAAACCCATGGTGCTTGATGAGTGTGCTAGGTAAACCCATGGTGCTTGATGAGTGTGCTAGGTAAACCCATGGTGCTTGATGAGTGTGCTAGGTAAACCCATGGTGCTTGATGAGTGTGCTGGTAAGCCATGGTGCTGATGAGGTAGCTAGGCAAGACCCATGGTGCTGATGAGTTGTAGGTGAACGCATGGTGCTGAACGCTAGCAAGGACCCACATGAGTTGATGAGTGGTCAGGAGACGCCATGCAGAGTTCTAGAAAGTCCTGGTGCGTAGAGCGCCTAGAAGACCCATTGCTGAGAGTTGTGCTAGGTAACGACCCATGGTGTGATGCTAGGACATTGTTATTCAGGAACCCATGGTGGTAAGTTGTAAAATGGCTGAGTCAGGAGGACGCACATAAGCATGTAAACATCGAGAGTTGTGGAGGGAGTGAGAACACGTTATATGAGGCACGTGATACTGAAAGTGAAGGCGCGAGGCTAGACGTGGCCACCTAGGAGTTCGGTACATGGCAGAGTACATCAAAATAAGTGTGTTATTGTAACAGTTTTATCAGCGTATTTCCTCAGGGTGGGTTCGGAAGGTCAACGACCATGGGCCGGTGGTGGGCAGGACGCAGGCAACATTATTTATCATGAACACTAAACCCGAGGTGTCAAGTGTGGGGGGTCGGTAGCGTCAGCTGATACGTACGTACAGGCCTAGCTGAAATCGACCCTTTTCAATGACGATATTACGTATATTAGTAGCAACCCTGAGTTGAGTGCGTCAGAGCGACGCTGGCAACATAGGTCAGTTGTTGGTGCGCAGGAGCGACGTAGACACCCACACAGGTGCGTGCGTAGGAGCGACGCTCGAGCGTACCCTCAGAGTTTGGTGCGTCAGAGCGCGTGAACAGGACCATCAGGTTGCTGTAGGACACGTCAGTTTCCACCCGTACCGGGGATTGAACCACGGACCTCAGTGTGTGAGCTGAGTGCGCTAGCAGTCGTGCTACGGGGCACAGGAGGTAGTTGTGGTGATAGTGGTGGAATGATGGTGTAAGCTGTCAGTGAAAGACACTATGGTTGCGGTGAATCCTTTATTGCAACGTTGCACTGCAGTCTAATATGTTTCACCTGTGTGTGGTTATTTGTGTATTGTTTCAGTCACGGTATTGTGCCTCTTTTATCCCTTAGTACCTTTGTTGTGCACCCCACACCTGTCTATCTGGTGGTGGTGAAGGTGGTGGTGAAGGTGGTGGTGAAGGTGGTGGTGAGTGCAGGTTCCTGCTCGACCTGGCTTACCTTGGCACCCCCCCCCCACCTCCCTTCATTCCCCTCCCTCTCCACCAGCTTCTCGTTCTTGTCTCGTCTATCTTTCCCCTTCCCTTATACATCACACTTCCCTACTCACCCTTCTTCCAATCACCTCTGTTTCTTCCAGTCATCTTCCCTCTTTTCCAGTCACCTCTCTCTATCAGTCACCTCTCTCCCTCTACCAGTCATCTTTCTATCTCTTACAGTCATCTCCCTCTCTCTCTCTCTCTCTCTCTCTCTGCCAGTCATCTCTCTCTTCCTGTACCAGTTACATCTCTACCTCCCGTACCAGTCTAGTTCCCCCCACCTACCACAATTACTTCATACCCAATGGAAATAAGTCACTTCGTCTGACGTTTTCGTGTTATCCTGGGTAATTTACGCATATCCTGCTATGTATGATTTATGTAACTGTGTGTGCCTGTACCTGGTGTAAAATAAGACTGATAATGAAAAGAATAATAGTGATTTATTGTGCTATATCATCCCAGTCAGGTTGGCAGTGAAGTTTAATCTAAAAATGCCTCAAAAATGTTTATCTTTCAAGTCTGTCTGACATTTATTAGTTTTCATCCTTTTATAAACTTTCAGACCACCTTGACATTTTCAAGACCCGATAAAGTGAAACGCTTGACCTTTGACATGAGAAGTTTTGTTGGCGAAGTAAAGTGAAAATTGACTGAACAAGAAATAACTTATCTTAAAGGAGGTATAGTTTACAGCAGCCTACTAGCAGACTACCACACTTGCATAGCACTTGCCTCTAAACCCTCACTGCCTACTAGCAGACTACCACACTTGCATAGCACTTGCCTCTTAAACCCTCACTGCCTACTAGCAGACTACCACACTTGCATAGCACTTGCCTCTTTCCGATACACATCACAAGTTTTCATTATAGTATTATATAAAAAAAATTAAGAACTAAATGCTTATGGGAACAAATTTTCATAAAATCACAGGCTATATTAATTCAGGTTGAATATCCATTTCATTTCTCACGAGTCTTCATGGTAGGCCTCTTTTAGAGAACCTTTTCCCTAACATATCACATTTACAGCATTGTTTCAGTACTTTGTAATATAGTTTTTAACATGTTTAATACTTTTATGCTTATACGCTAAACGTAGAAAGTTTTGGAGTTCCCACAGTAGAGCTCATATCTATAGTTCGAGTCTAGCCACCACCCTCTCCACAGCTACATAATTCTTGATAGCTCTAAAACTCCACGACTGCATCGCCTTGTGTGTCACGCCAGTCACTCTCGTGACACCCGCACGACATCTTAGACGTGCCCGCTACTCCTCGTGTAGCATCTTACTGACCACCACGACGGCGACCACGATCTACCAATGCACGACGTATACAACCACCACTGACAACTGTCCACCACGCACACGACAGTACTGACCACCACGCACACGACAGTACTGACCACCACGCACACGACAGTACTGTCTACCACGCGCACTATTCCCTTCCAGAACACGCATTCTATCATTTACGCTCCATTCTATTGGGCTACAGTTATTCCATGCACGGATTTTTTTTCGTTAACGTGGAGACCTATTTTTCATGCAAACATTCCTTAGAATGCTAATAGTTGTGTAAGCAAAACTATTTTCTAACACATCGCACCTTCCCGTGACTTATTGCCATTTCTACTACTGATAGTCATTGTATAAATCATATACATACTAACTTTGAATCACTCTCATAAGAAGGTCGGAGTCGCGTTAGTTACACTTCCTATTAAACTTGACAGGACGAGACCAAACTCTTACGGTACCTTACTCCCGAGAAAGGTCCAGTGTTAGCGGCGTCTGCAGAGGTCGCCCCTCTGACCTTCAAACACTCTAAGCACTTCCTCCGCTGGCTTGGTCTTCCCTAAGCCACTCTATTGTTTATATCCTTGACATCCGGGTATCTCCCGGCGCCCCAGTTCCTCGCTCAAGGCCTCGCACCTCCGTACGCCCTTGGTCCAGACAAGTTTTCCATGCACAG
This sequence comes from Cherax destructor, assembly GCA_009830355.1. Lineage (NCBI taxonomy): Eukaryota > Metazoa > Arthropoda > Malacostraca > Decapoda > Parastacidae > Cherax > Cherax destructor. The sequence goes on along the minus strand of WNWK01005125.1, from coordinate 81,333 downwards.
TCTAATGCAAGAAAACTTTAACCTAGCCTACTCCATGCCCACGTTGCATATGGCTCTTACATGTCCACCTTGCCTAAGCCTACTTCATTCTCTTTTTCTTATGTCTACTCTATACCCATCTTGTCTAAATTCCATGTTCTTGTCTATACTTACTGCTACTCACTTTGCGCAAGCCTCATGCCTATCTCTACAAAATGGAGAATAGTTGGTTTTATATATGAGCTGCCGTAACATGGACCAGTAACTGTCTTGTGTAGCAAAACCTTTGTTCTCGTGGTATTCTTTTTACGTGGACATGTTTATTTACCCTCCTGTCTATCAAGGAAGGTACCTTGATGCCGGTGAGGGGAAGATCTTAATCTAAGGAAGTGAACCTATCCTCTTCTTCCTTGGTTCGAACCTCATTGCCTCCCATGTCACAGGTCTTGTATGACTTCTCCGGGTTTAGCGTTCCTCCATGATTATGAAAATTTAGCTTGCTACTTACCCACCTTGCCTAGGTATGTTTTTCTTAATATACTTAGGTACTCTAGCAGTATGAGGCTATCTTAAATAATGCTAGATGTTAACATTGTTAAAGTAAAACAATAGCAATGTTCAATTAACATTTCGCACATCCCAGGACATACTCGCTCACACGTGTACCTTTGAGGTACCTTTGAGGTACCTTTGAGGTACCATTGATGAATTTTGAGTCTTTCAACTCTCTGAGCCCAGCAACTTTGAATTAACATTGAGGATATCACTGAGTATTCCAAAATGGATAATCTGGTGTAAAAGTTTTAAATATCTAATTCGAGTTGTTGAAGTCTCTAATACTTGGACTTATGTTGATATAAATTTGAAAAGGAAGTCTGTACCCCTTTTCACATAGGTGACACTCGTAAGTGCCACCTGCTGCAACTTGGCATTAATAACTGTATCCTGAACTAATAACAACTACAATATTATGCTTAGGTTTTGTGTGGTTCATACACGTGTTTAAAATTTTAATAAATCCTACCTTCATTTCCCTTATCTTGGCCTTCATATATATATATATATATATATATATATATATATATATATATATATATATATATATATATATATATATTATATCTTCATATCATATATATATATATATATTATATATTATATATATATATATATATATATATATATATATATATATATATATGCTGAAATGAGGTTTGAAACAAGATTTCTGTGCATTTCTGGGAGGATAGGGAGTGAATAATAGTGTGTTTTAATTCTTTGAGTCACTGTATCTCTGTGGGAAACAGCCGGTCTGATTAAAATAACAGTAATATAAAATCACGACAGCTCGTTAACATTTTGTAGTATAAGAATAAGGATAACTGTTATTAGGAATGATGTGAGGAGTCAAGGATAACAAGTGTTGTGAAGGATGATAACTGACGGCCCAGATGTCCCCCTCCTCCGGCAACCTCGCCTCATTTGGCTTCGTTAATTTTCTTCCGAGTTCCCTGTACAGTGTACAGTGTGCAGTGTACAGTGTTCAGTGTACAGTGTACATTAAGTTATGTTGGATTACAACACTTTCTCCACCACGCCTGATATTCTTGCAGATATGAACGTTTCCTGGTTTACCTTAGGCACCGCACTGCCAGGCACATTACGTCCATTTTCTCATATGATTATTGATGGATAAATAAGAGTAATATTAGCTGCTCGTGTGTTTGTCTGGCGTTTATTGGAAAAAGGATCGAGCCTTCACCACTCCTTGCACTGGATCAACCATGCAGGATTTGCCCCTCAAATAAATAATTAAAACACTGTGTTTAAATATGCGTTCTTTTATGTAAGTAATGTAGCCTAACTTAATCCTAATCCAACCTAACTTAGCCTAACTTAAACCGTACTAAGACACTTTTTTCCTCAATAGCTGTATGACCCTTGTGGTTTAGCGCTTCTTTTGATTATAATAATAATTTTCAATAAAAATAACTCGTACAAACATTTCTGAACAAAGAAAAAATTGCAATCGAGGTTCCATGACGCCTAAGAGGCTCTTGATCCAAGGAGTCAACCTTATTTCCCCTTCCTTGGATCATGACTCATGAAATCATGAGTCATGATGGCGGCATTGTGGGGACTTGAGCTAGAGTTCGCCACAGCCACGTTGGTGGGGATTCAACTGTAAAAACCTTCATTTGTGGTCGCAGTGGTGGCCCATGCTAACCTCCCTATGATGTATAGAAATACCTAGTTGAATGAATCTTATTAGAGCCAGCTGGCCCAGTGGTTAACACACTGGCCTGTGAGTTTTAGGACTCACCATGGATTTAAACCCCACCCGTTCCGTGATTAGTTTGCAGCCTTGTTATAAGGATTTCCTGAGCCATGGTGTGGGTGGGAGTCACCTCATGCCCATGGTGTGGGTGGCAGTCACCTCATGCCCATGGTGTGGGTGGCAGTCACCTCATGCCCATGGTGTGGGTGGTAGTCAAAATCATCATGGGCCCATGGGTGGCAAGTTGGATAGTCAACTTACATGAGACCTATGTTTTTGTGGTGGCAGTCACCTCATGCCCATGGTGTGGGTGGTAGTCACCTCATGCCCATGGTGTGGGCGGCAGTCACCTCATGCCCATGGTGTGGGTGGCAGTCACCTCATGCCCATGGTGTGGGTGGTAGTCACCTCATGCCCATGGTGTGGGTGGCAGTCACCTCATGCCCATGGTGTGGGTGGTAGTCACCTCATGCCCATGGTGTGGGTGGCAGTCACCTCATGCCCATGGTGTGGGTGGTAGTCACCTCATGCCCATGGTGTGGGTGGTAGTCAAAATATTACAGAGGCACATAATGAGGACTTGGCCACAAAGTTTGGATAGCTTAACAAGTTACAGTAGTTAGGAACTATTATTTATATGTTGGTGATCTGCTAATAGTCGTAATAAATTATTTATGTCAGTCACAAAAAATATACAATGTAGCTTATAACTTGGTTATGAGGTATTTGTAAAAGGCCAAGTCAGGGTATTTTTCCAGACTGGTTGGTCTACCTACCTGGAGTCTACCTGGAGTCTACCTGGAGGGCATTCCGGGGATCAAAGCCCCCGCGGCCCAGTCCATGACCAGGCCGCGGGGTCATACACGGGGTCATACACGGGGTCATATACGGGGTCATACACGGGGTCATATACGGGGTCATACACGGGGTTATATACGGGGTCATACACGGGGTAATATACCAGGTAATATACCATTGTGAATAAAATTCTACTTTGACAATTCTTTAACATTTATGAGTGAGCTCTTCACATTGATGACCAGGGTGACACCCGCCCTCTAACACATTGATGACCAGGGTGACACCCGCCCTCTAACACACAGATGACCAGGGTGACACCGCCCTCCCTACACACACAATGACCAGGGTGACACCCGCCCTCTAACACACAATGACCAGGGTGACACCCGCCCTCTAACACATTGATGACCAGGGTGACACCCGCCCTCTAACACACAATGACCAGGGTGACACCCGCCCTCTAACACATTGATGACCAGGGTGACACCCGCCCTCTAACACACAATGACCAGGGTGACACCCGCCCTCTAACACACAATGACCAGGGTGACACCGCCCTCTAACACACAATGACCAGGGTGACACTCCGCCCTCTAACACACAATGACCAGGGTGACACCCGCCCTCTAACACATTGATGACCAGGGTGACACCCGCCCTCTAACACACCATGACCAGGGTGACACCCGCCCTCTAACACATATTGACCAGGGTGACACCCGCCCTCTAACACATATTGACCAGGGTGACACCCGCCCTCTAACACACAATGACCAGGGTGACACCCGCCCTCTAACACATATTGACCAGGGTGACACCCGCCCTCTAACACACAATGACCAGGGTGACACTCGCCCTCTAACACACAATGACCAGGGTGACACCCGCCTCTAACACATGACCAGGTGACACCGCCTCTAACACAATGACCAGGGTGACACCCGCCCTCTAACACATATTGACCAGGGTGACACCCGCCCTCTAACACATATTGACCAGGGTGACACCCGCCCTCTAACACACAATGACCAGGGTGACACCCGCCCTCTAACACACAATGACCAGGGTGACACCCGCCCTCTAACACACAATGACCAGGGTGACACCCGCCCTCTAACACACAATGACCAGGGTGACACCCGCCCTCTAACACATATTGACCAGGGTGACACCCGCCCTCTAACACATATTGACCAGGGTGACACCCGCCCTCTAACACATTGACCAGGGTGACACCCCGCCCTCTCTAACACACAATGACCAGGGTGACACCCGCCCTCTAACACATATTGACCAGGGTGACACCGCCCTCTAACACAATGACCAGGGTGACACCCGCCCTCTAAACACAATGACCAGGGTGACACCCGCCCTCTAACACAATGACCAGGGTGACACCCGCCCTCTAACACAATGACCAGGGTGACACCGCCCTCTAACAGGGTGTAGCGCAGTCTAGCACATAACGCACGGTGTTACTAGTTCATAATGACGCAAGGGGCAACGCAATCTTGCACATAATGACGCAGAGTGTGACGCGCAGTAACACATAATGACGTCGGGAGTGACGCACTCTAGCGTCTAGGGTGTAGCAACAGACGGCTGTGAGGCTCAGGTGTTCCTTGAACTATTACTCAGTACCTAATTTGACTACCACCATCATCATTGGTATGCGGTGTGTGATTATTATTATTATAGTCATGGGAAAGCCATACAGCGCCTGGGGAATCAAATTCCTTGAATCAAGAGACCTTCAGGAGCCTCAAAGAACTCCGTGTCAAGGGAGTGCATCAGTCATACGAGTCTGTGGATATATTTACTGCATGTAGCCACAAGGTATATTGAAATAAATGATAGCTTATCAAAAGGAGGTTATATAAAAGTATAGGTCTGATGGGAGTCTTTAAAGTCGCTATTACATGAAGTGGTTTGTTATGGTCATAGTTTATAATCAAGTAGCTTAGCCAGGCATTTTCCCGGGAGGAATGTGTCAGTTTGCCATGAAAATATACATACTTATCGCACAAGTATGTATGTATACAGCATCGGGTTCAAGCCAGGGTTTCAATCGGGAGGAGGGGGGGCTTAAGGCCAGGGTTTCAATCGGGAGGAGGGGGGCTTAAGGCCAGGGTTTCAATCGGGAGGAGGGGGGCTTAAGGCCAGGGTTTCAATCGGGAGGAGGGGGGCTTAAGGCCAGGGTTTCAATCGGGAGGAGGGGGCTAAAATATTAGGTACTGAAGAATAATATATATTTTTTAAATACATGATTTACAGTCTGTATGTGAAATTTTGAAGTATCGTCCTTTTATGGTAATTAGTAGATATAATACAATGAAAATTAGCCATTAATTGAAAAAAATACTTACCTCATGGGAGCTGGAAGCTCCTCCTGGTCTCCCTATACCTCCTCAACTCCTTCCCATCATTCCTTATCCTTCTTGCTTCTCCGTACTAGGTCTCTGCTTCGTAAGGGATGTGAATGTAATGTGACATACAGGAGCTTCACTTGCGGCCGTAATTCAGTATACAAACATCGAGGATACTGTAATCATTATATTAAAAAAACTATATACAGTGAGATATACACAAATAACCCGCACATAGAAGAGAGGAGCTTATGACGACGTTTCGGTCCGACTTGGACCATTTACAAGGTCGTGGTGGTAAGCTCCTCTCTTCTATGTGTGGGTTATTTGTGTATTATTCCAGTCAGGGTATTGTGGCTTTTGTTGTTATGAGTGAGGTATACCTCTGTCAGGACTGGTTAACTGATTATTATGTTAGGTTTGAAACTTATCGACTGCATGGGAGTCATTAAAGCTGCTCAAAACCGACCAATAATAATTTAATTCCTAAAATAGAGACTAATAAACTCAGTATATTTACTGAGAGATGTAGGCACTCAGTGTATATTCCTGGCTGTCTTGTTAGAAAGAAACATTAAAAAATCAGTATTACTGAGAATATGCTGAGGAAAGAGACAGTGTTGAGGGTCCTGCCTCACCCATCCGCCCCGCCCTAAACCACAAGGTCATACTGAGTCTTGCAACACACTACACACTCTTGCAGTACACCTTGTCGCTGTGGTATATTTATGCAATCGTCAGGGTTTCCACCGCTGTTTCTCAGGTGACGAGATGTCAGGACATTATTGGGGGTAGGAAACACCTATTTGTACATGACGCAAATCCCGGGCCGCCTGGGCGTCCCTCAAGGACATCCACTGCGTTCCTCGGGGAAGAAAAAATACCCGAACTGGTTGATTGCGTGCGTGTCGCAAGTGAGAAGAATTGTATTTCTCAATGTAAGTGCGAGTGAGGAACCTTTAAGTGATCGGTGTTTTGTATTAAGCTGTAGCCTAGTTCACTATATCTTTAAATAAGTATAACTGTATTAAACTATTCTGCATCTGAGATCATAATGAACACTTTTACCATAATCGTTAACCTACATTGTTCTCAGAATAATATCTCCTGCTTAGCCAGGGACAAGGAGTGAAAACAATTTAGTATTCTTATTTTTAGGCCTTAATGAAAATATTTCTTTCTTTCAAAGTCGGTGCGTGTGTCTGTCTGTCTGTACTCACCTAATTGTGGTTGCAGGGGTCGAGGCAGCGTTCTCATGTGTGTGCGTGTGCGTTTTCGTGTATGTGTGTGTACTTCTAACTCATTACAGTTGTGACCGGGTGTGGACGTGTGAATGACTCATTACTTTGTATTTTGTTCATGATTGTAGCCATATATCGACGGGTAGATGATTCATTACCTTTGTAACTTGGTCATGATTGTGACCAGATCTACCTGGAGTTCATTACCTTTGTAACTTGCTCAGCTATCAAAACTTTGGGGCTCAGTCCCTGGACCCATTATGTACCTCTGTAATCTTTTGACTACCGCCCACAGGATGGGGTGACTCCGCCCCTGATGGGTATGGGGTGACTACTGCCCACAGAATGGGTATGGGGTGACTACCGCCCACAGTATGGGTATGGGGTGACTATCGCCCACAGTATGGGTATGGGGTGACTACAGCCCACAGTATGGGTATGGGGTGACTACCGCCCACAGTATGGGTATGGGGTGACTACCGCCCACAGTATGGGTATGGGGTGCATAATAAAGATATTAAACTAACTAAACTAACCGGTGCATTCAGGTGGACCAAAACTAAGCATATGAGAAAAAAATCTTAGTCCCGCCGACACTACCACGAACAACTTATTTTCATTATTTCTGTTTAAACTAGATGCATTTCTGTTTAAACTAGATGTATTTCTGTTTAAACTAGATGCATTTCTGTTTAAACTAGATGTATTTCTGTTTAAACTAGATGATTCTTTTAAACTGATGATTTTTAAACTAGATGTATTTCTGTTCTAAACTGTTAATAGATTTCTGTTTAAACTAGATGATTTCTGTTTAAACTAGATGTTTAACTGTGCATTCTGTTTAAACTAGATGTATTTTTACGAGCCTGTCAGGATTCCTAGATATGGTTCCATCCTGTATGACAGCCTGTCCCCCCTGTACCACAGTGCAGTGAGCGACATCAGTCTGCAATGTTGTTAAATATTAATGATGATATTTAACTGCATTCACCGGCCATCATATGGAAATTATCACAATTCCTTCAATAAAAATGGCAAATTAGGACATAAGCAAAATCTGATTCGAGTCATCCATTAAGAAACAACTTTGAAGCTAAACAGAAGAGGCTTTCTCTTTTTATTTCATAAACACGTATATAATCAAAATAGAATGGTGTATCGTTAAATTAAAAACACCTAAAAACGCATTTTTATTATTTCATATTTGAATGCGATCAATAGAGGCATCTCAGGGTACTACGTGGGAAACAATTTATTTAATAAAATTGGCAAATTGAAATTTACACGGCCGAATGTTAAAACTAAGATTTCTTTTAATAACTCCTATCAACGGCGAAAGTTTGAAGCCGATCAGAAAAGGCATTTCCAATATAACTGATCTGATTCCAACGATTCAAATTTTTTTTAACAATTTCAGTAAAATTTACAATTTACAACCTAGTCAGACTAAACTTATCATCCTTCTTATTAATGCTTCATCATTAATATTTTGACGGTGGTCATAAGAAGCATTTATAGTTATTGAATATAAATGAATATCACTATTTATGCAATAAATTTAACAAATTGGGACCTATACCACCCAATAAAAGGATGAACCTTGCATTTAGGAAACCACACCAGTGGTAAAAATTTGAAGCCGATCAGGTGAATCATTCTCCAGATATGGAACGGATTCCGATTCAATTTTTGTATACTTTAACTACATCAATAAAATTGCCAGCACACAAACAAAACTTAATAAGTACTCTCCTGGTCCCAAGATGCATCAGTAAATACCGAAGCAGTTCGGAAGGTATAAACTAAAATTTATTAACGTGATTTAACGAGAATAAAAATTCCACACACAAAATGACCGCATCTTCATGTAGACATTTAATCTCACTCTCCGACCACGTCGAATTAGAAGGCATTTCCCTTTTTGGACTCTTGAAACTCCATCACTGAGGATTCTGAAAGTTATCCGAGCCATTCCAGAATGATGGGGATGTGTTCATCAACTTTGGCCCGCGGCCTGGTGGCAGAAGCTCTTGATTCACACGCTGAGGGTCCGGGTTCGATTTCGGCGAGAGTTAAAACACTGGGCGTGTTTCCTTACAGCGGTTGTCTGTGTTCATTCATCTAACCTAACCATCAGTTTAAAATGGGTACCTGGGTGTTAGTCGACTGGTGTGGGTCGCATCCCGGGACAAAATTGACCTAATTTGCCGAAATGCTCAGCATAACAAGGGGCTTTCTATATACTAGTATGTCATTGATGTACATGTGCTTGTAGAAATAAAGATATATTATTTGCTCATAGAATACCTGCGTATGCCAATTGTTCCTGGAAACTAGTCCTCGTTATCGTGCACAAGTGTTCAAAATTTAAAGCTGAATAGACGAGTTCTAGAGTTAGAGAGAAATAAATCGAAAAGTAGGAGGAAGAAAAAAATCAAGCAAGCACTTAATTAAAAGGTCGTCTTTCAGAAATATGTTATTGACAGCAACAACCTGAAGTATACAGCTTAATTAACGTCTTGGTGTGGCGCTGTGTATAATGTAGATTACTTGCTTTATGTATAATGTAGGCTACTACCTGCCTAGTGTATGGTGTAGGCTACTACCTGCCTAGTGTATGGTGTAGGCTACTACCTGCCTTGTGTATGGTGTAGGCTACTACCTGCCTAGTGTATGGTGTAGGCTACTACCTGCCTAGTGTATGATGTAGGCTACTACCTGCCTAGTGTATGATGTAGGCTACTACCTGCCTAGTGTATGGTGTAGGCTACTACCTGCCTAGTGTATGATGTAGGCTACTACCTGCCTAGTGTATGATGTAGGCTACTACCTGCCTAGTGTATGATGTAGGCTACTACCTGCCTAGTGTATGATGTAGGCTACTACCTGCCTTGTGTATGATGTAGGCTACTACCTGCCTTGTGTATGGTGTAGGCTACTACTTGCCTAGTGTATGGTGTAGGCTACTACCTGCCTAGTGTATGATGTAGGCTACTACCTGCCTAGTGTATGGTGTAGGCTACTACCTGCCTAGTGTATGGTGTAGGCTACTACCTGCCTAGTGTATGATGTAGGCTACTACCTGCCTTGTGTATGGTGTAGGCTACTACCTGCCTAGTGTATGGTGTAGGCTACTACCTGCCTAGTGTATGGTGTAGGCTACTACCTGCCTAGTGTATGATGTAGGCTACTACCTGCCTAGTGTATGATGTAGGCTACTACCTGCCTAGTGTATGGTGTAGGCTACTACCTGCCTTGTGTATGGTGTAGGCTACTACCTGCCTAGTGTATGGTGTAGGCTACTACCTGCCTTGTGTATGGTGTAGGCTACTACCTGCCTTGTGTATGGTGTAGGCTACTACCTGCCTTGTGTATGGTGTAGGCTACTACCTGCCTAGTGTATGATGTAGGCTACTACCTGCCTTGTGTATGATGTAGGCTACTACCTGCCTAGTGTATGGTGTAGGCTACTACCTGCCTAGTGTATGGTGTAGGCTACTACCTGCCTAGTGTATGGTGTAGGCTACTACCTGCCTAGTGTATGATGTAGGCTACTACCTGCCTAGTGTATGGTGTAGGCTACTACCTGCCTAGTGTATGGTGTAGGCTACTACCTGCCTAGTGTATGGTGTAGGCTACTCCTGCCTAGTGTATGATGTAGGCTACTACCTGCCTTGTGTATGGTGTAGGCTCACTCCGCTTGTGTATGGTGTAGGCTACTACCTGCCTTGTGTATGGTGTAGGTACTACCTGCCTTGTGTATGGTGTAGGCTACTACCTGCCTTGTGTATGGTGTAGGCTACTACCTGCCTTGTGTATGGTGTAGGCTACTACCTGCCTAGTGTATGGTGTAGGCTACTACCTGCCTTGTGTATGGTGTAGGCTACTACCTGCCTAGTGTATGGTGTAGGCTACTACCTGCCTAGTGTATGATGTAGGCTACTACCTGCCTAGTGTATGGTGTAGGCTACTACCTGCCTAGTGTATGATGTAGGCTACTACCTGCTGTGTATGGTGTAGGCTACTACCTGCCTTGTGTATGTGTAGGCTACTACCTGCCTAGTGTATGTGTAGGCTACTACCTGCCTAGTGTATGATGTAGGCTACTACCTGCCTGTGTATGTGTAGCTACTACCTGCCTAGTGTATGGTGTAGGCTACTCCTGCCTTGTGTATGGTGTAGGCTACTACCTGCCTGTGTATGTGTAGGCTACTCCTGCCTTGTGTATGGTGTAGGCTACTACCTGCCTAGTGTATGGTGTAGACTACTACCTGCCTAGTGTATGGTGTAGGCTACTACCTGCCTAGTGTATGGTGTAGGCTACTACCTGCCTAGTGTATGGTGTAGGCTACTACCTGCCTAGTGTATGGTGTAGGCTACTACCTGCCTAGTGTATGGTGTAGGCTACTACCTGCCTAGTGTATGGTGTAGGCTACTCCTGCCTTGTGTATGGTGTAGGCTACTGCCTGCCTTGTGTATGGTGTAGGCTACTACCTGCCTTGTGTATGGTGTAGGCTACTACCTGCCTTGTGTATGGTGTAGGCTACTACCTGCCTTGTGTATGGTGTAGGCTACTACCTGCCTTGTGTATGGTGTAGGCTACTACCTACCTTGTGTATGGTGTAGGCTACTGCCTGCCTTGTGTATGATGTAGGCTACTACCTGCCTAGTGTATGGTGTAGGCTACTACCTGCCTAGTGTATGGTGTAGGCTACTACCTGCCTAGTGTATGGTGTAGGCTACTACCTGCCTAGTGTATGGTGTAGGCTACTACCTGCCTAGTGTATGGTGTAGGCTACTACCTGCCTAGTGTATGGTGTAGGCTACTACCTGCCTTGTGTATGGTGTAGACTGTGTCCCTCGGTCTGTCTGGTTAAATTCATTGGTTTTAGTCATAAACTAGATGGATGACTAAAACGTTTCTAACTTGTCTACCATCTATCTGCAGTAAAATAATCTACAACAAATATTTGTAAAAACTAGTGAGTTAAGCAATGACCAAAACACTTGATATCACTATTTTATTTTTAAGTTGACTGGACAAAACAGCAAAGAAAAGCTGCTGCCTTTTTCTTTATATTCGTTTAGTATTAATATTGTTGATACAATGCGAGACAAGAACGAAAGAACACTGCAACAGACCTACTGGCCCGTGCTAGGCAGGTTTAATTCTCATACATTCATGTGACGTCCAACCTATATTTAAAGCTACCCAGAGACCAATGACGCTACCTGGTAGTTTGTTCCACTCATCTACAACTGTATTGCTAAATCACCACGTCCCTGTATCCCTTCTAAAGCAAAATTTCTTCCACTTGACTCCACTGCTGTGAGTCCTGTCTTGTTAGATGCAAGCATAGAAATTTACGGTGGCCCGTGGCCTGGTAGGCAACTCTCTTGCTTCGCAGTGTCCGTGGGTAGAAACATTCATTGGGCGTGTTTCCTTACACCTGCTGTCCCGTTCACTCTAGGGTAAGTAGGTACCTGGGTGTTAGTCGACTGGTGGGGGTCGCATCCTGTGGGACAAGATTTGAGGACCACAGTGGAAATAAGACACAGTCCTCGATGACGCACTGCCTTTCTTGAGTTATCCTGGGTGGCTAACCCTCCGGGGTTAAAAATCCGAACAAAATCTTATCTAATATTTAGCAGCAAAGTTGTCAGCTGGGTTAGTTACAGTATACTGTGCTGTAGCGCTGTGATAAATGCTATGCAAGTCTAAATGCTAATTTGTTATCAGTGGAGACATTGATTTGAATATATGCAAAGGCCTATGTGGGATGCGTACGGAGTCGCTATTTAATTTGTTTGAAAGAGTTGTGACTTGACAATGGTCCAGGTGGACCGAAACGTCTCGATGAGGCTCTTCTCCTGGTGCAAGATTGTGGTGAATGATAAGGATAGATGCAAGTCAATATATAACAGCATCTTGTGTTCCCACTGGGCCACCAGGACTCCATTAACTGACGTAGAAATTCTACTGACGTAGAAATTCTACTGACGTAGAAATTCTACACTGATTTTAATTTCTTAACAGAGACGGCTCTGCTTATGACAGTGCTAAGAGGAAAATTTTTAATTTTTATTATCATGAATCACGAGCAGTAAATAATAAAACAGATATAATGATAGGAAACAATGTTGCAACATGTGAGTGTAAAACCCACAGCAACACTGAAGTAGTAAAGAAAGCTTGCATATTTCCACCTCCAACTGAGGTCCTCTTCAGCAGGACCTCATTTGCTGAAGAGGAACTCACTTGGAGGTCGAAATATACAATGTTCATTACAATGATGTACAGACAACTTGAAACAGATTTTAGAAAATGACAATGTGTCAGTATCTTATAAGTGAATATTGAAAATACTCTTACAATGATATCCAAAAGGAGTTAATAAATTTTAAGAGCATATTATAAACGACTTAGTGTAAGTTATCTTAAATTCTCTCTCTCACGAACAAACACTAGACACGTTCCCTCTAAAAACTTGAGTAAAATTCTCAAAAAATCATATAACATTAATCAAAGAATTTCACTGCCATGTTGAACGCAAGAAATATTGAATAGTTTTTGACCTGCCCAACTTAATGTTTCAGAGCTAAACACATAATAGAGTAACTAATTTCGAATGAACCCGACACGATCATGCCAATAGTCACAATAACAACACTAGTAACACTAGGAAGTGTGAGCTTTCACTGAGACGTGTTGGGTGGAGGCAGCAGCTGAGACGTGTTGGGTGGAGGCAGCAGCTGAGACGTGTTGGGTGGAGGCAGCAGCTGAGACGTGTTGGGTGGAGGCAGCAGCTGAGACGTGTTGGGTGGAGGCAGCAGCTGAGACGTGTTGGGTGGAGGCAGCAGCTGAGACGTGTTGAGTGGAGGCAGCAGCTGAGACGTGTTGGGTGGAGGCAGCAGCTGAGTCGTGTTGGTGGAGGAGCAGCTGAGACGTGTTGGGTGGAGGCAGCAGCTGAGTCGTGTTGGGTGGAGGCAGCAGCTGAGACGTGTTGGGTGGAGGCAGCAGCTGAGACGTGTTGGGTGGAGGCAGCAGCTGAGACGTGTTGGGTGGAGGCAGCAGCTGAGACGTGTTGGTGGAGGCAGCAGCTGAGACGTGTTGGTGGAGGCAGCAGCTGAGACGTGTTGGAGTGGAGACGCAGCTGAGACGGTGGTGGAGGCAGCAGCTGAGACGTGTGTGGAGGCAGCAGCTGAGACGTGTTGAGTGGAGGCAGCAGTGAGACGTGTTGGGTGGAGGCAGCAGCTGAGTCGTGTTGGTGGAGGCAGCAGCTGAGACGTGTTGGGTGGAGGCAGCAGCTGAGACGTGTTGGGTGGAGGCAGCAGCTGAGACGTGTTGGGTGGAGGCAGCAGCTGAGACGTGTTGGGTGGAGGCAGCAGCTGAGACGTGTTGAGTGGAGGCAGCAGCTGAGACGTGTTGGGTGGAGGCAGCAGCTGAGACGTGTTCTACATACTCAAGTGACCACCACCTGGATCACCACCTTCACATACTTCACATCATTTACTTGTACTTTCTAAACTATGATGCTCGCGTGTGTCGTGAGTTGCGCCTCATTCTTACACTTCTTACCACACCAGAACCCAGAGTGAAGTCATCATAGGCGTCTATTTGAGAGCAAATAGATCTGATCTACGTGAAAGCTACTTGTTACTTACCATATCTCCCAAGATTTTTCACATTCTGAATGATCAGGTGCTGGGTTAGTTTCATTCCACTTTGAACTTCATCTACCACTTTTCTGACCACAACATTAGCTTCTAAATCATTCTGAAGTTCAATAGTATCATCTGAATTTATTTAGCATGTTATTTTCGTGTTGCTAGCGAATTCTCTTCCCTCGAGATCTTTTATTAATGTATATATATTACGAACAAAGGGTCCAAATTCGATCCTTGTGGAAGGTCAGTCATGTGTAGCAAACAGCCTGGTACTTCAGCTCTGTGAAAGTCCTATGTTTGCTTACATCACTTATGAAACATATTGAATATTCATTTTGTGAGTAGCTACCCTCCTGTCATATGTATGTGAAGTATTATTTATTATTCATAAGCGTCATATAGTCCCTGGGGAAGGAAGACACGTTCAAAAATGAAAAAAATATTATGAGTCATACAAATTAGTTACAGTACTTATGCAAAGGCATTTCGGTCAAACTAATCATAAGGGTTATATATCTGACCTAGTATATAATTTTAAGTCGGTATAGCTAGGCTAATACATGACATTCATAAGCACAATCAAACGGGTTGTAAATGAAGAATTGGTCATTTATAAATAAATTACATTGAAATTACATCACTTGAATGACCTGCATTTCATGGAGTCCCTGAGTTGAGGTGATGGAATCAAAGCGTGAGAATTACACTTAATAGATATAACATTTATGTGAAATTTAATAGATACTTTTTAATAATGTTAGTAAAGATGTTGGCAGATGGGAAACTTATGGCATTTTCAGGCAGTGACTTTCAATTTTTTGGGTCTTTTATCTGCATGGAGTTTTTAACATACTGAGGTGTACTTGTGGAATATCAAAGACAGTTGTTCCTTGTATTGTGTCCATGAGTTGTGTTGCCGTCCATGAGTTGTGTTGCCATCCATGAGTTGTGTTGCCGTCCATGAGTTGTTTGCCGTCCATGGTTGTTCTGCCATGAGTTGTGTTGACGTCCATGAGTTGTACTTGTCGAATTCCATGAGTTGTGTTGCCGTCCATGAGTTGTGTTGTCGTCCATGAGTTGTGTTGCCGTCCATGAGTTGTGTTGCCGTCCATGAGTTGTGTTGCCGTCCATGAGTTGTGTTGCCGTCCATGAGTTGTGTTGCCGTCCATGAGTTGTGTTGCCGTCCATGAGTTGTGTTGTCGTCCATGAGTTGTGTTGCCGTCCATGAGTTGTGTTGCGTCATGAGTTGTGTTGCCGTCCATGAGTTGTGTTGTCGTCCATGAGTTGTGTTGCCGTCCATGAGTTGTGTTGTCGTCCATGAGTTGTGTTGCCGTCCATGAGTTGTGTTGCCGCTCTCCACATCAAATTTAAGCTCTGGAATTATGTTTAAATTGAAAGTCCTATAAACACTCAGTTTAAACATAATCCCGGTAGTGTGAATATTTTGTACGTTGAGCAAATTTAAACTTGAGTGAGTGTGTGTGTTGCCTAGGGCCTGGATGAGTGTGTGTGTGTTGCCTAGGGCCTGGATGAGTGTGTGTGCTGCCTAGGGCCTGGATGAGTGTGTGTGTTGCCTAGGGCATGGATGAGTGTGTGTGTGTTGCCTAGGGCCTGGATGAGTGTGTGTGTTGCCTAGGGCCTGGATGAGTGTGTGTGTTGCCTAGGGCCTAGATGAGGTGTGTGTGTTGCCTAGAGCCTGGATGAGTGTGTGTGTGTTGCCTAGGGCCTGGAAGAGTGTGTGTGTGTGTTGCCTAGGGCCTGGATGAGTGTGTGTGTTGCCTAGGGCCTGGAAGAGTGTGTGTTTGTGTTGCCTAGGGCCTGGATGAGTGTGTGTGTGTTGCCTAGGGCCTAGATGAGTGTGTGTGTGTTGCCTAGAGCCTGGATGAGTGTGTGTGTGTTGCCTAGGGCCTGGAAGAGTGTGTGTTTGTGTTGCCTAGGGCCTGGATGAGTGTGTGTGTTGCCTAGGGCCTCGATGAGTGATTATTCTGAGAATTGAGTTTTGCTGAGTAATAACAGGTTGAAGGTGATTATTTGTTGTTGATCCTCTTGTCGATACCACACGTAAGGTATGGATACCACACGTGAGGTATGGATACCACACGTGAGGTATGGATACCACACGTAAGGTATGGATACCACACGTGAGGTATGGATACCGCACGTGAGGTATGGATAGACCAGAGAGTAGTACAAAGTCACCAGTCATGTTAATGTTTGTGGAACGTAGAGTGTTTTTGAGAAAATGTCCACTTGAACATTGAGAGGCAGGACGAGGGTGAATTCTTGAGAATACACCTGGACGCCAAACTAAAATTTAACACACACTTATTTATACCTGGAGGGGGTTCCGGGGGTCAATGCCCCAACGGCCAGGTCCATTAACTAAAGTGTAATGAACACTTTTCTGTGTTCAATAATAACTCATCTGGAGATAAGCTCAGAAGATTGATTGATCTGTATATTTCAATTCCCTTCTGGGATTCTCTTCTGCAGCCTAGTGTTAAAGCAGGCTGGGGAGGCGCGGTCCATGGTTCCTGTTTTCAGGTACCTACTGACGTGCACATAAGGCGGCCTAGTGTTAGAGCACGCTGGGGAGGCCCGGTCCATGGTTCCTGTTTTCAGGTACCTACTGACGTGCACATAAGGCGACCTAGTGTTAAAGCAGGCTGGGGAGGCCCGGTCCATGGTTCCTGTTTTCAGGTACCTACTGACGTGCACATAAGGCGGCCTAGTGTTAGAGCAGGCTGGGGAGGCCCGGTCCATGGTTCCTGTTTTCAGGTACCTACTGACGTGCACATAAGGCGGCCTAGTGTTAGAGCAGGCTGGGGAGGTCCGGTCCATGGTTCCTGTTTTCAGGTACCTACTGACGTGCACATAAGGCGGCCTAGTGTTAGAGCAGGCTGGGAGGCGCGGTCCATGGTTCCTGTTTTCAGGTACCTACTGACGTGCACATAAGGCGGCCTAGTGTTAGGCAGGCTGGGGAGGTCCGGTCCATGGTTCCTGTTTTCAGGTACCTACTGACGTGCACATAAGGCGGCCTAGTGTTAGGGCAGGCTGGGGAGGCCCGGTCCATGGTTCCTGTTTTCAGGTACCTAGTGACGTGCACATAAGGCGGCCTAGTGTTAGAGCAGGCTGGGGAGGCGCGGTCCATCGTTCCTGTTTTCAGGTACCTACTGACGTGCACATAAGGCGGCCTAGTGTTAGAGCAGGCTGGGGAGGCCCGGTCCATGGTTCCTGTTTTCAGGTACCTACTGACGTGCACATAAGGCGGCCTAGTGTTAGAGCAGGCTGGGGAGGCCCGGTCCATGGTTCCTGTTTTCAGGTACCTAGTGACGTGCACATAAGGCGGCCTAGTGTTAGAGCAGGCTGGGGAGGCCCGGTCCATGGTTCCTGTTTCCAGGTACCTACTGACGTGCACATTTCTAAACTCGAATCATTGTATTTTCATTTATTTTCATTCCACAACAAAGTTGTGGAATTATTGTTTGCTTGCGTGTGTTCCCTGAATTCTTCAGTATGTCCTTTCAAGTGCTTGTCAGTGTTTATTATTATTATTATTATTATTATTATTATTATTATTATTATTATTATTATTATTATTATTATTATTATTATTCCATTCAAGCGGAAACCCATAAACTCGTATGGATAATTCAGCGGATGGAGTGGTAGTAATCATGTTTGAGCTGTGGAGGGGAATGGTAGCTTTAATTCATGAATCAAGAGCCTTTACCAACATCAAGGCACATCTTTCCCTTGAAGGAAAACAAATCTATTTAGCCAGTGCTTTATTTTTCCAGGTTTGACGCTGGTGGCCATTGTTGACTGTGTTAAAGTGCGTGTAGGTAGCCTACTGGTAATTCTTGTATAAGAATATTTCAGGTACACCGTGTCTTGTAACATGCCTCGTGTACTACCTTGTAACATGTTCATGTACTACCTTGTAACATGTTCATATACTACCTTGTAACATGTTCATGTACTACCTTGTAACATGTTCATGTACTACCTGTAACATGTTCATATACCTTGTAACATGTTCATGTACTACCTTGTAACATGTTCATGTACTACCTTGTAACATGTTCATATACTACCTTGTAACATGTTCATGTACTACCTTGTAACATGTTCATGTACTACCTTGTAACATGATCATGTACTACCTTGTAACATGTTCATGTACTACCTTGTAACATGATCATGTACTACCTTGTAACATGTTCATATACTACCTTGTAACATGTTCATGTACTACCTTGTAACATGATCATGTACTACCTTGTAACATGTTCATGTACTACCTTGTAACATGTTCATGTACACCTTGTAACATGATCATGTACTACCTTTTAACATGTTCATGTACTACCTTGTAACATGTTCATGTACTACCTGTAACATGATCATGTACTACCTTGTAACATGTTCATGTACTACTCTTGTAACATGTTCATGTACTACTTGTAACATGTTCATGTACTACCTTTGTAACATGATCATGTACTACCTTGTAACATGTTCATGTACTACCTTGTAACATGTTCATGTACTACCTTGTAACATGATCATGTACTACCTTGTAACATGCTCACGCTCTACGTACTCTTGAAATACCTTACCACAGTTCTGTTTGGTAGTGTACTTACCCCATCATTTCCTTTGAGTCCTCAAATCATTTTATAAATACTACATAAAGACATCCCTTAATAAAATATACGATCTCTCGTCAATATTTTTGACCGTCACTTAAACGAAAATTTCCTGGCACTAGGCATCTAGGTACTACGAACAAGTGTAACTAATACAAACACAGGATGTGTATACACAGGTGTATTTCTCTCGGCGTGTATGTGCTGAGAGTTTACTTAAGTAAGTAAAGGTATTTTTGTTTGACGGTGGTAAGGCTAGTGTAGTCGATAGGCTTGTAACCCCATTAAGCAACCAACCAACCTAAAGTTTATGGCCGTGTCTTAGGGGTGGCCGAGCACCAGACTGGAGATAGTAGTGGCCCTAGCAGACCACTTTTACTGTGTGCCCTACATACCGGAAACGCAACTCACGCTCTCTTGCTCACCCCATTGCTCTTTCACATCTCAAATATTCATTTTCTCCTTCAAAAAAAAAAAAATCTTAACAATTTTGTTTTATTCAATCAGGGGAAAAGCGCTAAACTCGTAGCCTAGGGAATGGGCAGATGTCTGATCCGATTCAAGGAATGGCGAGGTAAAGTTCGGTTCCCTGGATCAAAAGCCCCTCACCTGTATCAAGGCTTATCGTTGGAGGGATTTTTTTATTCGGAGCAATAAGTGTCACACTGAAGTGTCACACTGAAGTGTCACACTGAAGTGTCACACTGAAGTGTCACTCTGAAGTGTCACACTGAAGTGTCACACTGAAGTGTCACACTGAAGTGTCACAGTTACTTCATACACTTGAAAACCAGATGAGCAACTCCAGTGTTGCTGTGCAACTCCAGTGATGCTGTGCAACTCCAGTGTTGCTGTGCAACTCCAGTGATGCTGTGCAACTCCAGTGTTGCTGTGCAACTCCAGTGATGCTGTGCAACTCCAGTGTTGCTGTGCAACTCCAGTGATGCTGTGCAACTCCAGTGATGCTGTGAACTCCAGTGATGCTGTCAACTCCAGTGATGCTGTGCAACTCCAGTGATGCTGTGCAACTCCAGTGTGCTGTGCAACTCCAGTGATTGCTGTGGGAACTCCCATGTGTAGTTGCTGTGCAACTCCAGTGATGCTGTGCAACTCCAGTGTTGCTGTGCAACTCCAGTGTTGCTGTGCAACTCCAGTGTATGCTGTGCAACTCCAGTGTTGCTGTGCAACTCCAGTGTTGCTGTGCAACTCCAGTGATGCTGTGCAACTCCAGTGTTGCTGTGCAACTCCAGTGTTGCTGTGCAACTCCAGTGTTGCTGTGCAACTCCAGTGATGCTGTGCAACTACAGTGATGCTGTGCAACTCCAGTGATGCTGTGCAACTCCAGTGATGCTGTGCAACTCCAGTGATGCTGTGCAACTCCAGTGTTGCTGTGCAACTCCAGTGTTGCTGTGCTACTCCAGTGTTGCTGTGCAACTCCAGTGTTGCTGTGCACTAGTGTTGTGTGCAATGAGTGTTGCTTGCAGCAGTGTGCTGCTAGCAGACAGGTGCTGTAGACCCAGGAGTGCAATTGTACTGAAGACCAGACACAGTGTGCTGTAAGACCAGACAAGTGCTGCTACGAAACCAGACACAGTGTCTACAAGACCAGACACAGTGCTGCTACAAGACCAGACACAGTGCTGCTACGAAGCCAGACACGTGCTGCTGAAGACCAGACACAGTGCTCTAGAAGACCAGACACAGTGCTGCTACGAAGACCAGACACAGTGCTGCTACGAAGACCAGACACAGTTGCTCGAAGACCAGACACAGTGCTGCTAGAAGACAGACACAGTGCTCTGAAGACCAGACACAGTGCTACTACGAAGACCAGACACAGTGCTACTAGAAGACCAGACACAGTGCTCTACGAAGACCAGACAGAGTGCTGCTACGAAGCAAGACACAGTGCTACTACGAAGACCAGACACAGTGCTACTACGAAGACAAGACACAGTGCTGCTACGAAGACCAGACACAGTGCTGCTACGAAGACCAGACACAGTGCTACTACGAAGTCCAGACACAGTGCTACTACGAAGACCAGACACAGTGCTACTACGAAGACCAGACACAGTGCTACTACGAAGTCAGACACGTGCTACTACGAAGACCAGACACAGTGCTACTACGAAGTCCAGACACAGTGCTACTACGAAGTCCAGACACAGTGCTACTACGAAGTCAAGACACAGTGCTACTACGAAGACCAGACACAGTGCTACTACGAAAACCAGACACAGTGCTACTACGAAGACCAGACACAGTGCTACTACGAAGACCAGACACAGTGCTACTACGAAGACCAGACACAGTGCTGCTACGAAGACCAGACACAGTGCTGCTACGAAGACCAGACACAGTGCTACTACGAAGACCAGACACAGTGCTACTACGAAGTCAAGACACAGTGCTACTACGAAGACCAGACACAGTGCTACTACGAAGACCAGACACAGTGCTACTACGAAGTCCAGACACAGTGCTACTACGAAGACCAGACACAGTGCTACTACGAAGTCCAGACACAGTGCTACTACGAAGACCAGACACAGTGCTACTACGAAGTCAAGACACAGTGCTACTACGAAGACCAGACACAGTGCTACTACGAAGACCAGACACAGTGCTGCTACGAAGACCAGACACAGTGCTACTACGAAGACCAGACACAGTGCTACTACGAAAACCAGACACAGTGCTACTACGAAGACCAGACACAGTGCTACTACGAAGTCCAGACACAGTGCTACTACGAAAACCAGACACAGTGCTACTACGAAGACCAGACACAGTGCTACTACGAAGACCAGACACAGTGCTGCTACGAAGACCAGACACAGTGCTGCTACGAAGTCCAGACACAGTGCTACTACGAAGTCCAGACACAGTGCTACTACGAAAATCAGACACAGTGCTACTACGAAGACCAGACACAGTGCTACTACGAAGACCAGACACGGTGCTACTACGAAGACCAGACACGGTGCTACTACGAAGTCCAGACACAGTGCTACTACGAAGACAAGACGCAGATGCCGATACTGTTAAAACAGTACTATTACGTATTTATTCACTGGTAGTACAGTACTACACGTCTGTGTTTTTTATCACCGTTGTTTCCCAGCAAGGCAGGACGACGCAAAGAAGTAAACATTCACCATCACTCATACTTGAGCTATCTTTCCGAAAGTGCAAGGAACGTCACTATTCAAGTTACCCTCCGGATAGTACACTTCTGTGCTATATATAAACTATCAATGAGACGATCTAGTTGGTTAAATTAGATTTAAAACCTGCCGACTACACATCAAGGCTACTACATATCACCTGTACATCACCAGTCAATTAGATTTTGACACCGAAGTGGCTAGTTTATTGTGCACCCCATATCCATCCTGTGGACGGTAGTGGCTAGTTTATTGTGCACCCCATATCCATCCTGTGGACGGTAGCGCAAGAGCATATGGATACACAAAAGGCCTAGGAACTAGGCCCCAAAAGGGTTAACAATTGTACATATGGATTTATATCTACAGTTCTCTTATCTGTTACAAGCAAATTAAGGGAATTTGCTTAGTATATCTGGTATCTTATTTTCATTAATAAGATATCTTGACATGTCACATACCTTATTAGTCAAGTACACGATAAACCGGGAAATAAGGATTAAATTCTGAACTTATATATGTTGAGAGATAACACATCTCAGAGTGTATATATACCCTTGAGATATACATTATTGGATGTATATCTATGGTAGAATATACCGGCACGTATGTTACTAAGACAATATGATGTTTATGCCACTATTGAGAAAACTTTTCCTCCTCCAGCAAATTATAATTTTATATATATATATATATATATATATATATATATATATATATTCTCCATGGGGAAGTGGAACAGAATTCTTCCTCCGTAAGCCATGCGTGTTGTAAGTGGCGACTAAAATGCCGGAGCAAGGGGCTAGTAACCCTTTCTCCTGTATATATTACTATGTGTAAAAGAAGAAACTTTTGTTTTCCTTTTAGGCCACCCTGCCCGGTGGGAAACGGCCTACGTGTTGAAAGAAAGAACACACACACACACACACACACACACACACACACACACACACACACACACACACACACAAAATATATATATATATATATATATATATATATATATATATATATATATATATATATATATATATATATATATGCAAGACAACCACTATGAAAAAATTGAAAATTCCAAGCTTCGTAACTCTCACATTATCAAAGAACTATGATTCCTTGATAATGTGAGTAGTTACAAAGATTAGATTTAATTTTGCCACCAAGTGGTTTTGTGCACCCCATATCCATCCTGTGGACGGTAGCGCAAGAGCATATGGATACACAAAAGGCCTAGGCCCCTAGGCCCCAAAGGGTTAACAATTGTACATTTGGGTTTATATCTACATTTCAATTATCTGTTACAAACAAATTTAGGAAATTTGCTTATTACAATTGGTATCTTATTTCATGAATAAGATATCTTGACATGTCACATAGGTTATTATACTGTCTATCTCTATATTCCTCAATAAGTGCACAATTAAGCACATAGTGTTCAAGACAGTGACCATATGCCTGATCACATAATTTGCATTTAGTTTGATCATCATCTGTGTGTCTCCCAAACTGCCAGAAGTACTTGTAGCCAAGCCTAAGCCTGGCCACTACAACATCAGTCAGTCTGTTCACATTGCAAGTTGCTCCATAAACATACTTATCTACGTTCATGTTATCATAGTGGGTTATAGATCTACTCAGGCTTCTAACTGCATTCCTATAGCTATCATTTTCATTATTTATGTCTCTCCTAATATTATTCCTAATGCTAGACACAGATATACCAAAGTTATATTCTACATTCTCCTTATGGATGCTTTTCTTGGCTAACATATCAACTTTATCACGAAGGAGTAATCCAATGTGTGATGGAATCCATAGGAATTGTACATTAATTCTTTTTTCCCGGATTTTTGAGTATCTATACCTGGCTTCTCCAATGAGCATGCTGTTAGTCATTATATGAGTCAAGAGCCTTCAATGATGACATAGAATCAGTAATGATGATAGAGTCAAGCTCAGTGTCATAAGTTAACTTTAGTGCCATTAGGATTGCAAACAATTCAGTTTGCAGTGTAGACGCCCAGTTGTTAATTCTTATGCCTAGTTCAAAAAAATTATTATTGTTCTTAACTAGGGAGGTGGCAACCAGAGCAGATGCAGCCCTGCCAGAAGACTCCTGTTTAGATCCATCAGTGTATATAACTTGAGATAACTTATTACTACCAGCTAGGCGAGAAATTTCTTCTTGAGCAGATGCTTTAACAAGTGATTTAAGGAAGGGGTTACTAGTAATGAGCTTCTTGGGAGGGACTTGCAGGTATGTGAAATTTAAAAGAACACATCTTCCATGGAGGGGTGAAATGCTCTTGTTGCCTACAGTGATATAATTCATGCAGGTTGTAAAACCTAATGTAATTGCATGTTTTCACAATCCATTTAGATCTGTGAGTATTTACTTCTAGACATTTAGTAAGATTCATTGTGACAGGGTCTGGTTCATTTCTTAACATTCTAATACCAAGTACAGTGTTAATCTCAACAATCCTATCACTGATACTAGTAATACCAAGCTCCTTCCTCATATTAAGAACCTTTGTAGATTTGGGACAGCCAAGAATAATTCTGAGAGCTTCATTTTGCATTAACTCCAAGGGTCGGAGAGAACTTTCTCGAGCTAATATCAACATGGGAGCAGCATAATCAATTAAGGACCTAACATAGGCTATGTACATCATTCTCACGATTCTCACATTAGCAGTTTTAGTTACGAAAGCGCTTGGAATTCTTCAATTTTTTCATAGTGGTTGTCTTGCATATTTTGATATCACCTGTTTACTGTGATCTTTTTGCATTTATATATATATATATATATATATATATATATATATATATATATATACGATGGGGTCCACCTCTGGTGTAAATTGTGGGTCCCATAGCCTCGGAGAAGTGGATAAAAAGGCTTCAAGGAGGAATATTTAGATGTCTTTCTGAAGCCATTTGAATATTCCACTTCCCCTACCACCCCATCTTTTATTAAATATATATAAAATTTATTTCAAGACAAAATACATTGTCAAAATACATTACAAGAATACAATAGTGAGTAAAACAACATAGATGACAACTCAGAGCTACATGTCAAATACTTCGTCCAGCTCCCCGGCAGTGGGCCGCGTGCCCAGAATGCTGCAGGCATTTCCCCTTTGGATCGCAACACTGAGTCTCTGAAAGAGGAAGCCGGTCGCCCTGTGGTCCTTGGTTTCTATGATGAGTTTTCCACCCAGCTCCTTGAGAAACTTTAGAGCACACTTGCCCCATGCTCCATGGGTCTCCGACCCTATTGGGATGAAGTTATAGCAAGAGGGAAGGTCTTCATATTTGAGGGTCTTCTGGGTCTTCTGGGTCTCCTGTATATATATATATATATATATATATATATATATATATATATATATATATATATATATATATATATATATATATGCAAAAGATCACAGTAAACAGGTGATATCAAAATATGCAAAACAACCACTATGAAAAAATAGAAGAATTCCAAGCGCTTTCGTGACTACTCACATTATCAAGGAACTATAAAAGGAAACGTGACAAGAAGGCTTATAAAGGGGCAGACTACACCTCACAGTCACATCACATAACAAAGACAACACCTCACAGTAGCGTAACATCTCACGACTCTGTGAAGAGGAACATAAGAAAGGACCTGAAACTCTTCCCAAGAATTAAGATTAGTCCAATTTATCATTAAATTCTTCCCAAATTTTATTAATTATAAATGAATCCAATTTATATAAACCAAAAGAAATATTCATATTATTTTTAAAACTGCTTTTAATAAAACATGATTCTATTATATTCCTCTCAACCATGGATTTGCTTGATACAACCTTCTCAGCATTTTGAAAATCAATTGGATGGTTAAAGTCTCTCACATGAATAAATAGAGCATTAGAATCTTGTCCAGTTCTAATGCTATATTTATGTTGTTTTAATCTTAGTTCAAGACTTTTACCAGTTTGACCATAATAAACTTTATCGCATATTTTACAGGGAATCTTATAGACACATCCGTCTATAAGATGATGAGTTTTACACTCAGAAGTTTGGTATGGCAATGGGAAATCCTCTTTCACCTGTTCTTAGTAATTTATATATGGAATTTTTCGAAACAAGATTGCTTAACACAATCCTTCCCAATAGAGCTAAGTGGTATAGATATGTTGATGACATTTTGTGCCTTATGCCTAAGAATGTAGACATAAACCATTTCCTTGTTAAATTAAATAGCTTAGCTCATTCTATAAATTTTACTGTTGAATTTGAAGTAAATAACTCATTGCCTTTCCTAGATGTTTTTATTATTAAGGGTAACATTGATTTTAAATTTAAAATTTACAGAAAACCTACAAATAATTGTTCCTATGTACACTATTACTCTTCACATCAAGATAGAGTTAAAGTGTCGGTTTTCTCTTCTATTATTTTTGAGAGCTTTACGTATTTGTAGTCCAGAGTTCATAGATGAAGAAATCTCTAAAATTTATGAAATAGCTAATGATTTAAAATACCCAAGAAACATAATTGATAAATCTTTTAAAATAGCTAGAAATACTTTTTACAATCCAAAAAGGGACAACCAACCTTATTCAACCAAACTTGGTTGATATGCCTTCTTTTCTTAAGAATTTTAATATCAAAGTTGTATTTAAAAATCTTGATACAGTAAAAAGACTTTTGATAAAAAATTCCCCCCAAAATGCTGACGGATGTGTCTATAAGATTCCCTGTAAAATATGCGATAAAGTTTATTACGGTCAAACTGGTAAAAGTCTTGAACTAAGATTAAAACAACATAAATATAGCATTAGAACTGGACAAGATTCTAATGCTCTATTTATTCATGTGAGAGACTTTAACCATCCAATTGATTTTCAAAATGCTGAGAAAGTTGTATCAAGCAAATCCATGGTTGAGAGGAATATAATAGAATCATGTTTCATTAAAAGCAGTTTTAAAATAATATGAATATTTCTTTTGGTTTATATAAATTGGATTCATTTATAATTAATAAAATTTAGAGGAAGATTTAATAATAAATTGGACTAATCTAAATCTTGGGAAGAGTTTCAGGTCCTTTCTTATGTTCCTCTTCACAGAGTCGTGAGATGTTACGCTACTGTGAGGTGTTGTCTTTGTTAGTGTGATGTGACTGTGAGGTGTAGTCTTTGTTAGTGTGATGTGACTGTGAGGTGTATTCTGCCTCTTTATAAGCCTTCTTGTCATGTTTCCTTTTATAGTTCCTTGATAATGTGAGTAGTCACGAAAGCGCTTGGGAATTCTTCTATTTTCATAGTGGTTGTTTTGCTATATATATATATATATATATATATATATATATATATATATATATATATATATATATATATATATATATATATATATATATATATATATATATATATATATATATATATATATATATATATATATATTCCCTTTGAGACGACCTCACCTTAGATTACAACAGTCAGATACAAACACTTAACTTTCACCAAACACATAAGAGGCAATTATGATGTTAACACTTCAATGGGAAAGTCAACTTTGACAGGACGATGAATATTGTGCTTTCACCTGACCTCAGGTCACCAGTGAAAGTAAAAGTAAAGCACTTGTGAAGATCATATATTAATATATATATATATATATATATATATATATATATATATATATATATATATATATATATATATATATATATATAATAAAACACACACACACATGCACCTGGAGTATACCTGAAGAGGGTTTCGGGGGTCAACGCCCCCGCGGCCCGGTCTTTGACCAGGCCTCATGGTGGATCAGGGCGTGATCAACCAGGCTGGCTGGTCAGGTGCTGACTTTAGATGCCTGTCCAAAGCCTTCTGGAAGATAGCCAGGGGTCTATTGTTAATAACCCTTATGTATGCTGGGAGGCAGTTGAACAGTCTTAGGCCCCTGACACTTACTGTACTCACCTAATTGTGGTTGCAGGGGTCGAGACTCAGCTCTTGGCCCCGCCTCTTCGCTGTCCGCTACTGGGTCTCTGCTTTTCCTGCTCCATGAGCTTTATCATACCTTGTCTTAAAACTATGTATGGTTCCTGCCTCCACTATATCATTCTCTAGACTATTCCACTTCCTGACTACTCTGTGGCTGAAGAAGTGCTTCCTAACATCCCTTTGACTCATCTGAGTCTTCAGCTTCCAGTTGTGTCCCCTTGTTTCTGTGTTCCCTCTCTGGAACATCCTGTCACTGTCTACCTTGTCAATTCTCCGCAGTATTTTGTATGTCGTTATCATGTCTCCTCTGACCCTTCTTTCCTCCAGTGTTGTTAGTCCTATTTCCCTCAGCCTTTCTTCATAGGACAGACCCCTGAGTTGTTGAACTAACCTTGTCGCAAACCTTTGCACTTTCTCTAGTTTCTTTATGTGCTTGACCAGGTGTGGGTTCCAGACTGGTGCTGCATATTCTAGTATGGGCCTGACGTACACGGTGTACAGTGTCTTGAACGATTCCTTGTTAAGGTAACGGAACGTTAGTGCTAGTGGCACCCCTGCTTTTCATTGGGGGCATGTTCCATCGCCTGCCGAGTCTTTTGTTTTCATAGGAAGTGATTTTCGTGTGCAAGTTTGGTACTAATCCCTCTAGGATTTTCCAAGTGTATATAATGATGTA